>JAHZMX010004014.1:0-11964 GCA_027743895.1 Seira musarum
TGCGTTTTTGATTTGTTGTGAATTTGGCTGCATTTTTATCCGCGCACGTCCGTATTAAAATGATGCAATGGAATATTTAAAATTAAAGTTTGGCATCCATAGCTTAAATCTTGCTATTCCTCAATCTGTGAACCTGCAACCATGATTAAAGCTAATTAACAAAGCCAATTTCCATACAACGATGGGCTTCATTATTTATATCTTCATTTGATGACTTGTTAAGACCAATGTATTCCTCCGTTCATCTTATTAAGGTTGGTTTTATGTACTAACTAACTTCAGCTTTGATCACAGTATGTGCTGTAAAAAGTACACGTTGGGTTTCCACTCGCCGACTGAAGGATCCACAATTATTTACCAGAGTGATACCAGAGTTTTTACTGAGCTTAGTTTACAAAGCAGACTCAACTATTCAATATTATCTTGGTTGCTTCTATGCAATAACCTCATGAATAAAGATCGAGGACATGAATGTTTCAGGCAATTCCATCCACTCAATGAAGCTTTCGTTTATTTAAGTTCCTTGCTTTTCCAAATTGTTGTAAATCTGGCTTATTTTTGAAACCCCGTGAAACCGTGTTATTTCGATGTTACTGAATATTAATATGTGTCAAAATTACGAACACACTTGTTAATCCATACGAATCCTTTCTGTTTTGAGAATTCAAATACAAATTATGATTAAGGCAAATCCGTGGGCATCCAACCTTTAATGATTACCTCTACTCAACGAAGTATTTGATTATTATACATTTGGCCAACCTGAACTTATGCACAATTGCCTACTTTTTATACGAATTTGATTCATACGAATATTTCGACTTAAATATTATGAGCTACTTCAAGTTTAGCAACATTTTACTCTGTTAAATCCTTTATGCTTTGAAACTGATGAGGATTTAAATGCAAAGTGCTGGAATTACTGCAAGCATGAACCTATACCGTCAGGTATTGGAGCTCGCAGGTTAAAAAGGACTTGCATATTTTTAGAATTGTAAAGCATTTCATCTACATTCGGCAAAAGGTAGATAGTTGGCAGCGGTTACTGATACATATTTGAAGATAATCTAACTATATAATAGTAAAAATCTATCTTGTTTTCTTTATTGCATTTCCACGTTTTCGCATAAACAATTTGTTATCAGAGTTCTCATCACTTATATAAAAGTCACTTATATAAAAGCCTAGAAATGTCTGTCCGGAAAAATACAGTGGCCATGCAGAACAGGAGGTTTATGCAGATTAAAAGTTAAATGTTTGGAATCTGTTTACGATTGTTTCTAGTTATTGCAGGATTTTCATGCAGTCTCAAATTACACTACGACCAAATCTCCACGCAACAGAAGGTTTAGGAGGTTTTTGTAGTTTGAAATTATTTTACAATAATGCCAGTGGCAATTAAGGCTTAAAATTTGCGAACATGAATTTTATTAAATTTTAGGCCCATTTATGCATTACTTAAGTTTTGGGCTCGAAAGAAGGGTTGCGAAGCAACCGCGGCGGCACTAGTTTACTCATATGTATGCAAAAATCTCCTGAAGAAAAATCGATGACATTTATGCTTTGACTAATCAAATCCAGTCTACGTTGTTATCGATGATTTATCATGTTGCGCTTTCAAACTAATGTAAATTTAGCTACATTTTAATCCTTACACATCCGTATTTTTTTGATGTAATGGAATAAATAAAATTCGATTTTGAGACTCACTGCAAATTTGGCTACGCTGCAATCCTGATATTTCAACAGGGATTTTAAGCGATGGATTATTTAAAATTAAATTTCGAGATCGCTGTTAATATTTAATCCTCAAACATCCAGCGACTATTGTTACTGACGAAGCTCAAAAATATTTAATTTTTTTAAGTCTCATGTTTTCAGTCGATCCCAGGCAAAAAGACATGTTTAGTAGAAACAAGCAGTCCAAAAATCAAATGAACTCGACTACATGTCTTTTTGCCTGGGATCGACTGCCCAGTTTGTCATTTGTGTAAATTTATTTAGGGGTAGCGTTCAAACTGTCTTAATTATGATGCAATACAAGTAACAATAGCAGAATCCATTTAGTAGCTAATTTCATTACTTAGAATTTAGCGCCATGAAATATTTGAATATTATTAGTACATCAAAATAAACTTTTTATGGGGTTATTTCCAGGTCCTGTTGAGAAGCTTAACTCGAATGAAATGATTACGCCTGAGAATGACATCCTTCCTGCCAGTTCCTGCTCTAGTGCCAATCGCTTTAACCCTGAATTTTCTAAGGAGCGTGACCAAACAATTTTTTCTTCGTATTTTTGATTCAATATTTATATTAGCATTCCCCTGAATTTACTCCATATTAAATCCGTACAAAAACCAACAACTTAATGCCATAATGATTTATGTAGATCAGTTAATCTACGCGCGAAGAGGGCATGTAGGAGTATGGATGTCAACCCGGGGAGTTCTCTGGAGTAAATCTCTCCGGAATAAAATCTGAATTATGAAATATCTCAGGATATCTATGGATAATATAAGGGTACAGCGTAATGGCGCGTCCATTTGGAATCATCCATCCATTCTCATCGAGAGGTATATTATGCTCAGCCTTTCTGAGAAAGAATGGTACACTTGAGTACATAAGTAATGCTTCTTTCACGCAACATTCCAAATTTTTATTTATTGATTAATTTATTTTTGTGTTTGATTCTTTGCAACTCACAAGGTAGTCCTGCTGTCGACGGTTATAAAAAACGGCCATTCGTCAGTTTTTCTTGATTTTAACCGATTCAGTATGTCACGAAGGCCATAACATATAGACATTTTAGTACCATTGCTTTTCTAGCGCCATTAGTTGAAGGTTATATAAAAATACACTTCCATTAGAATAACTGAGCTTTCATTTGCATCTTTTTATTTCATTGCATACAATTATACAGACACACGTGAGACAAAATCAAAATAAATTAAATTTAGTCTAATCATTCACAGATTACATATTATTACCTATTGGTTACATATTTAACTTCAATCCTCAAAATATTTCGATAACAGCAGCAGTCTTTTTTTAGACTGGTTACCAAAGTAGTTGGCAGCACAAACTGCAACACGTGCCTTTTAGAATGCAATACCACGAATTAAAATGAATTTATATTGAAGCTATTATTACTAATAACCAAGTGTCAATGGGTTATATGTCACATCCATCGGCAATGCGGCCTACTTCATATTGTTAATCGAGTCTATAAATTGAAGAGTGACGCGATGCGAAGTGTGTGCAAATCGCGATTTATATTCTAAAAGCGCCAGTGTTTCGTTAATGTGTTTTTCCGGAAGGTCAGGTTCCTTTGTGCACAATACAGAGGCTCCGTTATCACCCTTCCTTCCTTGTTGCCCTGGATGACGCCCTGCAGCAGCGACAGAAAGACACGTGCTTGAGCATTTATAACCAGCGCCTACTTTCCCACCTAAACCTCCAGCCCCACCATTTCCATCAATTCCCTTTGTTCCGTTTGTTTGTGAGTTTTCGATTTCACTAGAATCTTCTTTAGAGAAAACAACAATATCAGCAGAACCTGGGTAACCACCTTTACCACCTGCGCCTCCGTGACCTCCAGAAGCCCCATTCTGACCGTTTCTTCCATTGTGCACGCATTCAACATAGTCAATATCAGTTCGATGAGTACAAGTTTCTGGGCTGTCGTAGTTGTCATCGTTAATACAAAATATTGCATCTCGCCCATAGCCGGCGCCTCCATCTCCTCCTTTTTGCCCTGGACCACCGCGACCCCCATTTGACGAAACAAAAATGGGTTTTGATGATAAGATCGACGTTGCAACGCCAAACAAAAACCCACCCGGGCCTCCGGGTTTTCCAGCGCACCCATTTTCACCATTTGATGGATTGGTGTGTTCACTTCCACCAGTTCCGTTTCGAGCTTTGTCTTCATCGTAGGATTTGCCGTCAGGGCCATTTACTTGTATTTTCCACTGATTGTTAGAATGGCTCACCCAAAGCGGTGCAATCATAACTATCTCGTTTCCAGAGTACGTGACGTTTTCGTCCAAAAAAATGGTATGTGCCGCAAAAATGTGAGCTTCTCTGTAACTCTCCATACTGTTGTGGATGATTTCGGAAAATACCTCGCCTAGTCTAATAAAGTTTCCGTATATGAGCAAAATGTTTTTATCATACTCGACAAAAGTAGGAACCTGAATTGCGAATTTTAATAATTCCTCTAATATGCCAAGTTCAAATAACTCCATTCTTTCCACTACCGTCTCCACTTTGTGACTGACAGGAACGATATTTTCTCGCTTAATGTACTCAAACCAAGATTCGGACTCTAGAGGTGCTTCTGGTCTGTTTTTATGAAAATCCACATGCTGCAGTTTTTCCTGCAGCATGGTACAAAATTCGTACCATGTTTGTAAATCGTCTATTTTAGTTTGAAAGCGAAGAATTCCTTTCTTCCACAGAGTGGCATTACGAACTTGTCTAGAACCCACTGCCTCGTCAAAGAAAACCAGGAAGCTTTGCTGCATTTTTATGTAGTCCACAATTTTAGGAGGTATACCGTGTCCTAGTTCATGCCAGAATGACTCGAGTAAATCCAAAAAGTTATCTGGATCAGTACTGACGTCATTTAACAACTCCTCTAATCTCAATTTATCTGACAGCAGCATGTTTGCTAAATCTCTTAAACCTTGAGACGATGAGCGAATTTTGTTTTGGAGGTACCAGCTTTGTAAGTCCTGCGTGGCATTTAATGTTGCGTTGGCAATTGCTTCGTTTACCTCTGGCGTGTGAGTTTTTTCTATTTCTGTTTTTGTTTTCAGGTCTAATGCAAAACCGAATGTGTCATTCGTCACAGATGAGTATCGCAGAGATTCGCACAAACCAAGTAAATTTCGTCTTGTTGTATGAACACGTTCAGAATTATTAAGGGATCCACATTGGTTTGGTGTTTGTATGAACCAAAATTTAGTATATCTGTTGTCTCCAACTTGTTGTAGAAAAATTTCAGTAAGGTACATTTGTTTCATTGTAAAGGCGTCTTCGGATGGATTTCCTGTAAGTTGTCCTCTTAACCAGTCCATGAACTTATTCAAATAATCAACCGTGCCACCAATGATTTGGTCTTCAGTTTTCCAAAATTCAGCCTTATTAACAACCAGTCCGACTGAATCTCTTAAATTGTTGATATCATTGATAAAGTTCAATGCACTTGTGGTCAAGTCATTTAGCCCATGCCTGGACTTTAGGTCCTCCCAAGTAGTGACAAATAGGAGTTTAACTTTGCCAACTCGCTTTACAACTTCGTTCATAAAAAAGTTTGCAGCAATATCAGCTTCTGCCCCGCGAGTATCTCTGAACCCCGGAAAGTCATAGAAATGCAACAAGTCTGATTCGTTCCACCGGTGAACAAAGAGCTGGGGAAAAAATGTTTTTGATGACGCGCCTGCTCCTATCAAGTTGTTTTCATCGATTATTACTAGGTCGCCGCCAGGTGTTCCAACAGCATATAGCTCGGTAAGATTGCCTGCAATAATTTGCACCGCCGTAGTTTTCCCTACGCCAGTTACTCCTAATGCAATCACTGCTTCGTCGACAAATGTATAATTTTGCAAATATTCGGAGCCCTTTGCTAAAATATCTATGAGCGTTAAATACGTTTCATTTTTGTCTTCGCGTGGTGGAGCGCATGGGCATGGTTCGCCGTTAAATGAACAGTCATTTTGGATTTCCTGAAGCACGCCAGATGAATAAAAGTCCCTCCATGAATTTGCTATCTGTAGCGTGGTAATAAAATTTTATTAAAGTTTAAACGTGGCGTTGATTAGACAATAATAAAATCAAGTAGCTACTATTTATTTTTCATATTCTTGGCTAGAATTTGATTTAAAGGGTGAGCTAAGACTCCTCAAAGAAAATTGAATAATTTTTAATAATTTGGAACGAGGAGATTAATCTTATCGAAATGCCAGGTTTTGTTCACCTTGCTTTCTACTTTCAGATGATATATAAATTACATCACATTTAGTAACGCACTAAAAATGAATGCCGGTAAGGTTGCAAGTATTCCTGAACTACAATTTTCAGAGCGTAAAATCATAAGAATTTTGTCAGAGAAAAAATATTTTTTTCATTTCGAAAAACGATGCGTGTTTTTATAGTGTTGTTATTGGAAAAATTGGGGGGGTTTCGGAAATACGATGGCACTGCAAACTCGATTCCATTATGTCAAATAATAATGTTTTTTAGCAGTTCAAAATTTTAAACCTTCCACTACTGTTGATATTAAACGTGTGGGGATTAGGCGTATCTAACACATTAAAGATTAGAGGTATTTCGATGTCCGATAGCTCGTTTTAAAGCTGAGATTGATGCTGTTAGTACGTGCATGAGTATGTATGTAAGTAGGCATTGTGCAAATGAAATTATTATTTTTTAGTTTGCACGAAATAATATGATGCAAAATATTGAATGCAAAACGATTGTTAAAAGCTGTAAACATTTTTCAGCGTTTTCCTTAATTCACTCATTCAAGTGTCACTTATACAATGCCTTTAGCCACAACAATTGGTTTAAACACAAAAAACCGAATCTAGGGGTCACAGTTTTTTAAAAATTCGGCATTCAGTTAGCATTACGTTAAATGGGGAAAATGTCAGAAAATTTCAAATCGTCCCTGTGACGAAATGCTGAAGACGTATAAGTTCGACTTAAAATGTACGTTAATCACCGTAAAAAACTGCACTAGATGCACTGAAGAGTAATTTTTATCTCTCCAGAGGATCGGAAAAATGCGAAATAGAATTATCCAAAAACCAGGAATGTTAACAATCTGGAATGCCTAAGAAAATAACGCTGAGAGCTTACACAATCGAGTTTAGCGGTGAAAAAATATGTAACTAGTAGAACAAAAGCTGCTCTTTCTAATGGTGTAGGACTCCATTCCCCAAAACATTAGCGGTTGACACAAAAAAATATTCAACTTTCTCTGAGGAGTCTCATCTCAGCCCCTTATTATTAATTTGACTGATGAGATGAAAAATGAAAACAAAAACCATGCTCCTTTCCGAAAAAACGTTATGCGCGCAACCGTATTCCTGTGTATATGAAGGTATAGTTGCCAGCTCTGTAGCCAAACTGTGCTAATGTGTGTCAGATTTTTTCTTTTCAATAAACCGGTGCAAAAATTCCTTCTTTTTGCTTATTTAAATACCTGTTGAGCCCATTACATGAATACATATATATGTTTTAAATTCTTGCCAAGTTCCTGCTTGAAAAACAAAAGTTTTTGCATAAGAAATATCTTAAAGCAAAAGAAGTTAGGGAAGTTTTGGATGATTTCAAGAAAAAATTCGGGCACAGGATACAACGTCTTTCAAATATCTTAATATAGACTAGAGTTAGCTGGTGTCGTTCCAAGGTCTTAATTGTGTCAATGCTCCGCAAATACTTTATAATTAGACTCATGACTTACATATAAAAGTTAAGAATATTTATTACGTTTACAAACTTACCGGAGGAAGAAAGAAGAGGAAAATTATGCCAAGACAGCAAGTCAAATGCGATCCCATTATGTAACAACTCGTATTGTGAAATAACTGGTGTTTAGTTGTAGCGTGTGTGTGATTCATTCGTGCAGATTTGTCTTCTATTTATATGGCTTCAATTCCATAAAACTTTGACTTTGTAAATGCGCAAGGAAACTTTAACTTGCAAAATAAGTTTTGATTTGATTAGAAATAATACGATTAGGTAACAAATTCACACTTACATATGATAGCCTCGATTTGCGTTGCATAAGCTTGCTAATTGAATAAAATCTCTCGATTATCAAATGTCACACTGATTGATTGATGTTAAATAAGTCTGGCTATTTTTATTGCGCAAACATCCGGAGCTGTAATAGCTATGTCACTCTTGTTCAAGTGTTTACGAAAAAATTAATTGGAACGAAGTGTTTCCAACAATTTTGGTTGTTTTTCCGCACCATATAAAATTCTGCCCTTTTAGAGAAAGTGTTTGGCAGCTGTACAATGATTTGTGTCATTAATACTTGCATTCCACGTACGTAGGCGAATTAAACATAATCTGATTCGGCTATGTATGACAAAAAACGGAATTGGAATACCCTGTTTTAAACAAACTGCAAGGAAAATTTGTTTTCGATTTCCGTTTACAGTAAAACCTCCATATAAGATCACCCCAAGGGGAAAGGTTTTTTGTGTCTAATATACTTAGAGGTGCTCCTATATAGGAATTTCTATTTAAGATCATATGTCCATTATAGATGAATTTGCTGCATAAATACAACATGGCAAAGCCTTTGATTGCCTTTTTATAAAACAACTACCAAAATTATTTAAGAAACGTTAACATAAAACAATTTTATTACCGAAAAGTTATCCTCCACCTTCAACGCATTTAGTATTTTTAAATTGAAAATGAATTGCCCAAAAAATCAGCTTGCTCTTATATAAAGAACATTTTTAATGGCTTTGTATATTGTGTGTATCTTTTGTTCTTACCGAATAATGTAGTAATCATATGGAGAGGGATCTTGTTCATAACCGTGAGGTTCATTTTAATAATTGTTATTTATGCTTATTATGTGAGGTGTATGAAAGCACCGTTTCAATTCATGCTTGACAAAAGACATTTTTTATTTCACTTATTCATTGTAAAATTCCATGACTTGCTGGCCTAGCCTTCTGCTACGACCGCACTTGTTTGCTTTTCATTGAATGCAAGAATTTGTGAAACTATTTAAGGACCCTCAAACCATGAGGGCATTGCCCATTTTGTGATTTGACTTCAGCCAATTCGACTTTCGGCTTCGACACGAAAACTGCTTATTTTTACTTTTCTCGATTGGTTTCCACAAGACCAGCAATTTATTACAAATATTTAGTTTCCAGTGGCCTTCTGCCTCTGGTTTTCTGTCTATATGTGTATTTGACTAATTAAAGACCATATACAAGCGAACCATCCTACTTATGTACTAAAACTGATTTTGTATCACGTACGCTACATCTAAGAAATCTGATTCTTCTTGTGCATTACCACTGCCACTCAAGCCATCATATAATATCAAAACGTTGCTTCGCTAGCTGTTCGCACCATTGAATACTGCCATTTTACTAACTTTGACCTAACATGATACAGTCCACATTTAAAATATACAGTCCACTCATTTCAACGCCACCGATTAACAGATCTTGTATGATGGAAGCAGTTGTGAGCTGACGCGGCTCAAATATTCAAAAAGACAGATGGTCTATGAAAAACGGCAGATGATGTTTTCAAAAAGGCCGGCGATTCTTCATTTTTGTTTTGCACTCACTTACATCACGTGCTTGTTTCTGGAACATTAACGTAAAAACAGCAATGGCATCGTATACTCGGCAGGTTTGTATATAAGGAGAAAATTTTACAATCATTTGTAGTTCAATTTTCTGACTGATGTGAGCAAACATGGAAATAAGGTGTATTCTTTTAGCTTTTTTGCTAAGCAGCGGTATGGCTGAGGAGGTGTCGGAATGTGAGACTGGATTGCACATACAAATTGCTGCTAGGTAATGTAAAATCTTTCGCTATTTTGCGGCGGTTATTATACATTGTAGTTAAAACGTGTTGATCAAATCCAATCTGTACTGAAGCGTAAGACTTTGACTACAATCACAAAGGCAACATTTAATTTTATTAAGAAAAACTAGTTTCATAGTACTGTTAATTTTGGTGGTTGGTTCTTCTGTCACAATCCTTGTTTTATTCCGGGTATTGTCTCTAAAGTTGTTCAATTCAAACTTGTTTTTCAGGGGCCTATGGGATAAGGATTGCTGCGGAAGTAAGTCCAGTTTTAGATTACTACATATTTGAATTAGTTTTCCGAGCATCTCAATATACCGCTTAATTGAAAGGTGACGGGTCTGATCCCTTTTTCGTGCTTACTGGAAACCAAGGGTTTTACAGAAGCTGCGCATACTCTAACAACCATAATCCCAACTGGACAGCTAAAATCACCTACCGAGAGGGCAAGGTAATATCTGTGACTTCTTTATTAGTTATGGGAACAAGATATGGCATAGTTCAGAGTTACGAAGAATGCAGAATTGTTGGACTGCTTTATGATATCAGTTTGAGAATGCCAAAAGCCTAGGCCAGATAAACACTTTTGATATCAAGGCTTTCCGAACACTGTTAGTAACCTTTTTTGTATTCCATGGTTTCAACAACAATCATTTACTCTTCATGGTTATTTGCGGAAACATCTGCGTTCAAATTGTGGTTATCGTGCAATGAAAGAGGATTTTTGTAGCATGCAGAAAACCTAAGGTGCCATCCCCTCACATATGTACGAACCATGACAAAGTTATTACGGTTTGATTTTTACAATGTATAAATATAAAGGTCAAACGGATATAACTTCAGGGATGCATTAAACGAAGTAATTTTGATAGATAGTACGGCAGCATAAGCCGCTGAATTACACTATCGTATTGAAATGATATGAAGCAGCTACAATTGCTAATGGATGTCGTTGTTTTGTGTGGGTTTTGCTACTGGTTCTTTTCGTAGTTAAAGCGAAGTTTAGGTAGTTACTAAAATATCATTCATTATGAAAGGAATTAATATTTAAAACTTAAAGTAAGAATTGAAAACCCATGTTTAAAGATATTCTGAGAAGCAAAATTCAGGGTCGTTGCATATCTCATTTTATTTTCTTCCTCTTAAAATAAATGATAAAGCAAGCAAATGATAAAGTTAAAGAAAGATAAACACCCGCTTTTTAAACCGTGACTAACGGCAGTTTTAAATTCCTCAAACAAATTATGTTACAGTGACCACGACCAAATGCTCCTTGTTTATGCTAGAATATGATTAAACGCTTGCAAAGAAATAGTCAACGATTCATGTTTTGAACTTGCGGCGTTACTTGCATTGATAGCTGGGTTGCTAATCACAGATTGTTGCTTATCGCAGAAACTTTCAATTAACTACCGGGACAACGATGTTGGAAATCGCGATGACGTAAGACCAGATTTCAATCTTTTTACCTTTTCATAATATTTAGTATTTTTGTCGACTTTAGG
This sequence comes from Seira musarum, assembly GCA_027743895.1. Classification (NCBI taxonomy): domain Eukaryota; kingdom Metazoa; phylum Arthropoda; class Collembola; order Entomobryomorpha; family Entomobryidae; genus Seira; species Seira musarum. Next base: position 11,088 of record JAHZMX010004014.1, read on the forward strand.
ATATTGGTTGGAGCCAAGTTGAGGTAGCAGATCTAAGAAAACTAAAGCTTGGTGAAAGTCTAACAACTCCTATCCGCGGAGAAGGGGATGGGACCACGACTATCAAGAGGGTTCAGACAGGTGGCCATCAAGGATGTGACGGACTATGTTGGTGCTAGCCCCTAGAACGCAGAATGCGCAGAGCAGCTAGAATCACATGCAAAATCAACGCATAAGTTTTTTACCACGTTGCAGGTTCCTTAAAACACTGTTTTTATATATAGTATAAGTCAAGAAACAATAAAAGTGAAGTTCAAACAAAACTTCATGGAATGTCAAAATACATTATATTTAAAGTAGTACAGTAACTACAGTATACCTAATCGTAACTATATAGGTCTCAATATCTCTCTTTTGTTTCAAATGACTGGACATTCTGAAGACGATTTTGGTAGTCATAACGGCATTACGAAGTTCATTTTACGTTTTGCTTTTGTCTTCAAATATTGAAATTGAACTGATGTGTACTTTATAAGTGTGTTTCGCAATCACAATTGCAGCAAAATATATTTCATGTTATACCATTGTCCCCATAGTTATGAAACTCCACTAATTTATGTTCCCTAATCACTACTGCAGCAAAATAAATTTCAGGTTTCGGTATCTGCTAAATACTGAAACTGAACTATAAGTTTCGTAAACGCTATTGCAGCAAAGTGCAATTCCTGTTTTGCTATCTTCTGGAAACATTGAAACTAAACTAATGCATAGATGTTTCGTAACTACTATTGCAGCACAATATATGTCATGCTTTGGTATTGTTATCCAATAATAAAAGCTGACCAGGAAGGTGTCAGTTTAGTATATCGAATTCGAAAAGCTAAACCGTTGTATACTA
>JAHZMX010004015.1:0-18671 GCA_027743895.1 Seira musarum
CAACAGCTTCAGCGAGAGTCGGTTGCTTAACTTAAGTGATCTTACGAGAACTGGTAAGCTCGTGCTCAACTGGCTGGCTTAGGAGGTACGAGGTACGATATAAGGTAGTACTTATAAAAGAGAGCATTATTGCAAAATATTTTTCGCATATGCAGGTATCTTAAGTTATAGCCTCATCCTTGCTGCACGCAACCAGTAATCTGAAATTTTGTCTTAAGGAAAATTAATGGAGGTGATGCATATCAACACCAAATCATAATCGTAAATCTTACTTTCTTCCGGCTACAGAGCCAAATGGGAAGTGGATTGAATCTGATGACTTACTTACTTAATGGAAGCTTGATTTGGATATAATGCTGTCGACTTGAAGAATTCAATAACATCGACCTTTTAAATTCATTCTTTTTATGGCTAAATGGCCAAATTAGAATGACAAGAAGTAATATATTTCCATAGGAAAATAAAGGTGTACGGCGGCATGTCTGCTGTCTGCTTCGAAAGAGTCGATAGTCCATATTATTATAAAGCAAGCAGTCTTAGGGTTAGATGAATGTTCCACGAGCATTTTGGGGATCTATGTGATAGTTATCGTGAAAGTGATGTCAAATCTCTACATCTTCTGCGTCCCTATTCCCTATGTATGGTCCATACAGATTTTACCGTTAACACATCCAGTGAAAAACTTTTTAATGCGCGGTTCCTAGTTCGGTTCTTCCCCTAACCCCTTCAACTCTTTCTTCTCAACTCAGGCTTTTTGGCATGACAGCTAAGGTACTTTTTACAAAAAAATATAAAAAAACGTTGATACTTTCCCATTTCAAACTCCCTTTCTCTAGTCACTTTCTCCAAGTAGATAAATGACTTGAGCTTTACTGCTAAACTTGTATTTATGAGAAAGCGCTCACAAACATAATTCCATTTGAACTGGTTGAGTTGGAAAAGTTGGAAATCCAAATACTACCGTAGGTAGCACAGCATTTTTGAGTTAGACAAGTATAAGTACTGATGGCGGTATCCAAGGTTAAATCTATTCAAGCAAAACATAAAGCCCTTTTAAAAGCTTATCACAGCATTGGATTTTCAAGGGAATACTTGAATACTTAATACATTCATAATAAATTCAATCTCTGTATGACTTTAATAACATGAAAAGCCCAGTTAAGTTGAGATCCCTTCAAAAGCATTTCACTTCTCTCGCTGATAAGATGAGAGACGTAACTCAGCCGACAAACGTAAATGATAAAACATTGAGTAATTCTTCCCCACCAAAAACTTTTTATGAATTCGAAACTGATGAAAAGTTATGTGCAGCTAGCAAACAAAATGTACATATTTTTTACTGCTTTGAATTCTTATGTTCTCCATCAACAGAAAAGTAAGTCAGAGGAGACAATTTTGCTTTTTTTTTTTGAATATGTCTACGCGAAAAATGCTCATCTGTACGTCACCATAGCTTTCTCTTTCGGAATACGCTATCCTTTCATGAGGAAAGATGAAGACCACTTAAACTCGCTCTCTCTCTCCCTCTCTCTCGCTCTTTCCCTCTTCTCTGGAGTAGTGTGGTGGCGTGTAGTCAGAAGAGCAGGAAAGTAAAGTATGACGACATGATGGCCAGACGCAAATAAATTGTTTGAAACAATGTACTTTTTATGTCTAACCAAAGCCTATGACCTCTTCTGGTGTGGGACGTGCACAGTATCTTGTTTTTCCTTTACTGTCACAAGAGAAACTTCCCCAAATGCTTTACTGTATGCATTACAATGAGTAATGGCTTTCGGGTTCGTGCCACGTTTTCAAACTATGGAAAGCAATAAAAAATACAGAGGTTTTACTAGAAATTATTTAGTCACTTGCAAAATAGTATATATCTTTTCTACTTACATGAAAAAATATTCTTAGACAAAAAAATATGATATTGTTTAGGAAAATTTTGAGCATGAATATATATATATATGTGGTTGAGAGTAACCGGACTCGTTTTAGAACAAAAAGTTGCAAGCTACAATTTTCCAAACATTGTCTTTTTGATGGAACATCATATCTACTGTAGATAATGTACGGTTCATGCCATGCGTTGCATAGGTCTGATGCTAATTTATAGTTCACTTATGACTTGCCTTCATAAATCACAAGAGAAAGATTCTGATTGAAATCGTGGGAAAGTGACAGTATTGGTCTCAACCGTTGTTCCTGAATCAGAAATATTCTCTTGCTTTGTTTGCAACAGAACAAACCGACTGTTTCTGTTCCGCTTCGATTCATTTGATTAATCTGCTTCTGGTTCGTGAACTTTCTCTCTGTGAGATCCAATAACCAATTGCCATTGCCATATAATGAATATAGAGAAAATGCTAAAATAGAGAAAGTATTCTCAAACGGGAACAACTAACCCTGCAAAAAATTGAAGGAAACAAATTAATGCTTCAATTGCGTCCTGCGATTTCACCTAACAAGTAACTTGCGTACGATGAAAGTTGGAACTGTACGTGATGTAATTAATTGCATGTTTCTGACCACCACCAAGCCAACCATTGCATTGCACTGTAGTTGCTGCTGCAATGGACGAATGCTACTAGGACTAGGACTAGTAGGACGTACGTACCACAACGAAAAGTTAGGGGCAGTGTGAGACGAGCGATATATCACTGTTCATGAAGTTTTGAGAGTGCTGAATATGCATGACGCCTCGAGATGTGTAAGTTACCACCCAAGTATCACAGCGTCGGACTTTCCAAACCGTGTTCTTTCTAACCGCAACTTACTAAAAAGTACGTCACATGTAGGCATACATTTTCGCCTCGTACCGTACGAATACGAGGCGAGGGGCCCATTTAACAAACAACAATATAAGGTTTTTTTTTTTTGCTTAGAGATTTCCATAAAATTGAAGTTCTGAAAGACTGAGACTGTGAACTAAAAAAGTAATATCACGAAAAGGTGGAAGTTTTCCCAAACTCAGGGGTTTATTTAATATAACAGGGAAAGCAAACAAGTCACAATCCCAATTCTCAAACTTTCTGATCATGACTACGACTCGTTTCGTTAATATTTATGAGATGAAAATGGGCGATGTACAATTTTAATTCTAACGTTTTTACTTGCCATGCCAAAAAGAAACTGAGATTTGGTTTTTAGAAAGTCATACAATAACAAACAATGGATTCACACTTCAATTTCAGAATGTTTCTGGACCTGACATAGCAAACGAAAGTTTGGGCGAACGAGCCCTGGATGGATCTCGTGTGAACTATGAGCGAAAAAGTGGATCCTCAATATCCTCATCGCAATCCGTACAACAGCAAATGGAAAACTTGGTCAGTGTCGGCTCTATCGATAAAACTGGAGGTGGCTCCCAATTGAATATTCACTCGAGACGGGATGTTGGCTACATGAATGACCTAATGCGGAGCAGGGCAATATTCAAATGCGTCCCGGTCCACTACAGAGAGAAACCAGGAAGCGTCATTGCACTCGCGAGTTTCCCAGGCAGTGGAAATACGTGGCTCCGTTATTTACTCCAACTTTCAACAGGTACACAAAAATACGTGGAAAACTTTTGATTCGATTCGCTCATTCCTTCGTGAGAAATTCAAGGGAAGAAGAAAAGAATTTTTATTTTTCTCTCGTTTTCCTCGACGGATTGAATGTGTATGAGGGGCATTATCATTATTGTTACGGAAAACATCGTGAAACAAATTTACATGATTGCCACTTTTCCGTAATTTCCCCATTCTATTCATTCTAGCTTGAGTATATTGTTCCATCTACTTTTTCCACGTACTATTCCAGAAAAAGATTATATTTTTACTTTTATTTTCATTTTGTTCATGGACTTCGATAGGAGTCTTCACAGGAAGTGTGTACAAGGACTTTGCACTGCTCAGGAATGGATTTCCTGCGGAGAGCGTCACAAATGGGAAAGTCCTTGTAGTAAAAACGCACGAGAGTGGGCCATCAGCTCGATCCCTGTTTGAGAAGGCGATTCTTCTGGTGAGAAAGCCGTCCGAAGCAATTTTAGCCGAATTCAATCGCCGAGCTGCTGGACACATTGGACATGCCGGCCGTGATAAGTATACGCGAAATGCTGGAAGGTGTAAGTATATTAAAACACGATTTTATTCTCCTTCCTTGAATGCTTCATGCTCGCACGCGATGAAACATGTTTTATATTTGCAATACTTCAAAACTAGACAACTGTAATTAGTAATCACTAAACTAATCACAAGATGAATTGATGAAGAGGAAAGGGGAAATGAATACTGAAACGTACGTGCATTATTATTATCTCGGTGTTACAGACTGGTCCCAATTCGTAGCTCAAAAGGCAAAGTCTTGGACGGAAACAAATTTAGACTGGATTGAACACTTCAGTGGTCCATTGCTCATAACAATGTACCATCAACTCGTACAGAACACATCACAGGAGCTAAGGACAATCCTCGATTTTCTACAGGTAATAAATTAATAAATTGTATATATCAAACTCATTTTGCTTAATACTTTACTTATTGCTGGTGTTAACTTTTGAAAAGCACATCGGCTAATAAAAAAATATTCATTTAGGAACCTGTTCAAGACTCTGTAATGACGTGTGTCATGAATAACAAGGAAGGAATTTATCGTCGTCGCAAGAAGTATGCCCAGTTCAACCCTTTCACACCCCAAATGGAGAAATTTCTCGCTGCTCAAGAAAAAATTGTGTACAATGCAATACAGAAGAGAGTTGCCAAAGATACAGCCAAAGTTATCCAAATTTACAATCATACTCACCCTTCAAAAGATGAGATATCGCTACATTACCAACAGAAATTTACGTAAAGAATTTAAAATATGCAAAAAATCATGTACCCTGTGTATACTCTACTGTGTATAAGTATTACTTGATGGACAAGTTTGACGAATAACACAATTCACTGTATCTGTAGAGTTGAAAAACTGATATATTTAAACAATGCATATATTACATAAATATTCCATGTCATGGGAAACGTGTCATGCTGGGCGATTTGAAATAAAAGATAAACGTGCACATAAAAAGTATTTAAAACCGGATCAGAATTTAATTTTCACCAGTTAATTCATTTATACATTTCAGTAAGCGAATAACGTAAGTAAAAGTAAGTAAAATAGAAAAGAAACAAATACAGATATATACCTACATTGTATCTCGTATCATTTTCATTAAAAAAAATATTGAAACATACACAGTCAACATATGTATAGGAATTAATTTCTTCCTCCTTTATATTTTTCACATTTTTCTTGTCCTTTTAAACACCCGCAACTAGGTACATACCTACCTACTTTCATTTTGAATGTTGCCAGGAAATACAAATCAATTAAACTGCTACATAATTAGATGCTTAACCAGTCACCGCAATTAGGTATTCAGGGCTCCATAGGCTACTACTGACACTGTTTAATAACAACAAAACTACTTTCCTGTCTGCTATGACTATGTGGCGACATATATATAATTTCACAAATATTGACCAAAATACTTTATTTCCTAAACTAATAATAAAACAAAACAAGATGATTTTCTCTTATTAGTACTATTATTAACCGATGTATGAAAAACTGATGTACGAAAGCTTATTTCATATCTGGAGGAACATGCGCAGGAGGCTTTGGTCCTCCTTCATAGAGATGAGCCAAGTAATAGAGGGCATTGTAAATTCTTCGCAAGGTTATGCTATTAGCACAAGCACATATCTTCCCAGCATTATCATCCCTCTATTAAACAGGAAAATAGAGAGTGATTTTTTACAATATTAAAAAAAATGTTACTCACATTATACGTGACTAATGAAGTAAATACTTACTTGATGCCATTTACATGCTATGAATAGGTTGAAGTCATAGCGTGTATCGTAAATGAACCTGGCCGCACCACCTTCATGTACAATGACGCCTTCCGTATCACTTGTGTTCTCTTCCATGCGAGACATTCCCTTAATTAAGGTCTCGAAATTCAAAACAGTCGTTTTCGGCGGGACCTCATTCCTTTTCTCTAAAACCGGTATTACGCAAGTTAAGGTAAGGCAACCGTTAAGTTAAGTTAAGCATCAATAATTTAAAATAAATAAATGTGATTATAAACACATAAGAACTTCACAATCATTACCCATTTGAGAATGAAGCCATTTTAAACAGCCGTTAAGCACACTAGCTTCAGCCTTCGTGGTGAAAATGAGAATGGATTTTTCATCTTCGTCGGTGTCTTGATAAAATAGTCCATGCTATAATGTCCAACAGAAGGAAAAAGTTTTCAACAAAACTGTGGCGGTATTATGATCATTCTTTCACGATATACCAATGGTTTAGCTTACTTCATCCGCGAAACTTTTCAAATGAGCAAAAAAAGTCACAGGATCAGTCCCTAGAATCCTCTCCTCCTGTAAGAAAATCCATACAGAAATATTTTTTTTGAGTACTGATAAAGATTAGTAGTATTAGCAAATTCAGCAACCGCCATGGTTGCAATCAATCATACCTGAAACCTTCCTGGAAAGGGAAGCGCATTATCTTCACAAGCAGACTTAACCTCAAAATGCTGTCCATATGGTACGGATCCTAGGAAATCAAAAAACCAAGTCAAGAATCTTCCGGATGATAATTAACACATGACTACAACGAAATTGACAAACCAGTGTCGAATAGGGAGGTTTTTCCAGCTATTATTCCACTTGCGTAAGAAAACACGGCAAACGAAAATTCCGCTGGCATCAGTTCATCTGCAGAACTTTGGCAGTAAGGAACGAAGGTTAAAAACAAGAAAGCCTTATCCTTCCAAGATTCTGCATCCTGTTGAAACTCCACTGGATCCACCAGATAATCGTGAATCTTTTGGGTAACAAACATGTATCTGTCGTATTCTTTGTTGATCGCGTCGATATGCGAAATGATCCTACCAAAGATCATTCATTTTTAATTACAAATCGGGATAAATTATAAATGTAACTGACAGATTACACTAACTGATTTTTGCAAACTGTATAAAATATGTTTCTTACGGATTTCCAAAAGTTGTTACCCCATAGTTCGAATACTTTTTTGGCGGTCGTCTTCCTTCCATCATTTTGACGTTAAACTGATACAACTTCTAGAAATTAATTAAATTTTTAATTTGACAATAAAAGCGGAAGTTTCGGCGATGCGTTACACATTTCACACTTCCGTATCGCAAATTATGATGATATACATATATACCTAGTCAAGTACTGTGTTCCAAATTAACAAAATATTAATGAAGTTGTCTCCAGTCCTATGTAAGTCTCATTTAACCTGGAAATTAAAACCAAACGAAGACGGAAAATGTAATCCGGTAATTGTAAATAAAAAAGTTCAACTTTTTCACTGAAGTTTGTTGTTCTATTTCGTCTACTTCAATTTTCAAAACAATTCATGAAAAAACGGCGAAGTCAGAAAATATGAACAATCCATCGAATCAACCCAACAAAAACTGAGAAGAGGAACAAACGTATAAGCTGTACACGTTCTGTTCTCTTCCAGTCGTACATACAAATTCGAGGCTCTCTGTTCAAAGAAAGAAAAAGCTTGCTTGGCTTCTCTTCTCTCTGTCCTCACTCACGTCTCGGATCGTCGCGCGTCGTACAGTGATGTGATGTGTATCTAAGATCTAAGTGTGCAATGTGCATTGGCCACGCACGGTCCCTCGTCGCCTCACCTTTTCTAGAATACGAGATCATTTGCATTGCATTATCAAGATAACAACAAGAACGCAGCACAACGCACAAAACACAATATGCATTCTCTAGTTGTTTGCATTTTAGCATTCAATTCATCACATATTTGAAATGAAATGGGCATTTAGGTAATACAAATTTTGAAATACAAATTAAAGCGTTAAATTAATTTAAAAAAAGAACTGCATGTTTTAGATATAGACCCGGTGTTCCCCACCCCTCTCCCGCAGTAAATATTTCGACTTTATGGTTGAAAAACGAAGCAAAAAATTATGATATTCATCTGAAAAACAATCAACAAAGAAGGAAAAATAGCAAGGAACTACTCTTTACGATGATATTAATGAAACTTTTTTCATCAGCCGGAGACGCATGGTTTTAGTTCTTTCACCAGTTCTGTAGTTCTGTATCAATACTCAATACTCAATACTACACCAGATTCTGCCAAGCAGTTACCAGTTTTATTATGACTTATTATGGTATTCATAACTTTCGCAAATTGATAAAAAAAGCAAGTCACAGAAGGAGAATATTTGTATTTTTCGCATATTTTAGCATTGCACCATTGTCGCAAACGAATCGATTTTCTTATTATTAACAACCTACCTATCTTTAAAGGAAAATACAATACATATGAAATCGGTTACCACTCACTTGAATAACTGACCCTGACCTAATCAAATCCATTGAATTCATTCTATTGCTACTGCTACAATTTTCTCGCCAGCGCCAATCAATTCGCACATGGCATGTGCCTGGAATTTAAGGAAAAATATAAAAATATTCTGAATGCTACTAATAATAAGGTCATCTGATGAACCCCTAAGAAAGGCAGACGGAAACATTTGCATTTTTGTCAGAAATGGTGGTTAGCTGCATGAAGTGCACATTATCAGAACAAAAAAAGCTGTTAATGGTGCTAAGTGCTTTGTGTTCTTTGCATACATATTTTCCTCAGAGTAATTGCGCAGAATGGAAATCTCTAATCGTGAGATTAAATGAAGCTAGTGCAACATTAAACAAATAATCCGAAGAATTTTGCAAACAAGACATTGTAACAATGTAATGTTATTGTATGAAAAAAATACCGAAGTGTCCGCACATGTGATGAAACCTGGCTTGGACACAAACATAACAAACTCGTATATAAACATGAGCAACAAACAAATTATACAATATACAATGCACTTGACTTCATTTGCCGTTGACGATTACCGGATTACCACACGCAGTGTGATATCACTCCCACGCACGCAGTACTAGCAGTACGCAGGGGAAAACTAGGGCTTGTGAAGTGAAAGGCTGGCTTGCAATGCACCTTGGTAGTCCATTTTGCTAATTAGTGTGTTTAGTGTGTGCACCTTACCTGGAATGTATATTGTCCAACTTGTGACGCAAATCCGGCAAATTCGCCCACTGAATCAAATTCTTCAACGTATAATTTAAAGTTTCTAAAAAGTTTTAGTATTATTTGGTTTGTTCATAAAGTTTTGACCCTATTATTAAATAACTTCATATTATGCGCATATCGCAATAATTTAAATGAAATAATTGAAAGTTCGTTCGTTTGTTGTGTTGTAGCCGTTGTGGGTACAACAAGGCAATGCACAATGTCGCACCCCACAAAGAAACACTGCAGATGAAATATGTAAGTCTGTCTATTAGTTTGAATTTTGAATGTAGTTATCTCTTATGGTTTGTGTTTACGAGTTTATATTGTTTCAAGCAACCCCGGGAATTTTATATTTTAAATTAACAAGGGAACCCCCCGAAGTGTACCCCCCTAATCGCATTTATACGAGACATATGGTCTGTATCAGTTTTCTATACTCTGTACGACTCCGTTGTTGGTTTGCCGCAAAAGTATAACAGGAATTTTTTAAATTCACATAAATTTAAATTGACATTACAACACGTGATTGGAGACGTGAAGTGTTAAAAAAAAACTTAAAACTTCTCTTTATAGTCTAGCCAGTTCAGATCCGCAATTGGTTCTGTTCTCCCACCGGTGACTCATCTCATAGAGAAGGGACACTCTAGAGGATTCTGTGGAGATAATCAATTCCCTGTTGATAACACCCGAAGGGAACCACAGAATACCTAAGTTCGACGCTCAACCGGGCCGGGCCAACCCTAGCTAAGGCTCTGAATACTGAATATGGTCTGCAATTTTCAAGGAATTTTGTTTAATCCAGAAGGACAAGAAAAAACCGAGACACCCATAAAACATTTAAATATAAAAACTCTTTATATCCTGCGCAGTGACACAAGACACAACCAATATTTTTTATTGTCCTAAACTTAAGTTGAGCCATTCTTTTAGAAGTTTTTTTTTAATATTAAAAAACATTTTGTCATTTCCTCCTCATTTTAAGCATTTGAAAAACCATGTAAAAATAAAGTAAGATTGAAGTAAATAATGAACAACAATGCCTTAAATAAGCTACGTCATTTTCTTACCTTATTTATTTTGAGCTATTTGGTTGAGTTGAGCGTTGACTGTTTCACTAATCCTTGATCAATCAGTAGTTGGAACCTTTGAATATTTTCAACATATACGTATCATCATTATCATAAAAACATTTTACAGGGCAAATTATGAAATGAAGAAGCAGCAGAAAATGCAGAAGTACGTGTATTGCAAGCTAGGTCTTGTGACTTTGCTTGAGCCACTCGCATTTGCGTCTTGTCTCCTTGTCTGTCTGCTGACTCACTTTCTTCCTTTTCTTTCGCAAAAAGTTTTGCTTGCTTGTTAGGTGCATGGCATGGCATGCGCTCGCTCGCTCGTTTGTTTTGTTTTCTGTCTCTTCCTCTTCCTTCTGCTGCTGTTCGTTCGTAGTAAGTCAACTCCCAGTTTTCTTTCGTTCAGTCAAACATCATCATGTATCATCGTCATCATCATATGCTCCCTCACAGATGATGTGCTGCTGCTCCTGTTCATAGAAAAGCGTTCGCTTCGCGTTCGTTCAGTTCAGTCAGAGCGTTTCTTAATTATTCAGTAGTAGCAGCAAAGGTTTTTTTTATATTGCGCGTCTACACAACACTTCTGATTTCCTGTCATTCTCCTACTTAAAATTTTCAAAAGTTGTGAAAGTCCAGAAACTGTCATCTAAAGAGAACGTAAAGTGACAGTAAGTAATTCCTTTATTTTCCATTAATACTGTTCATTAGCAGTGGTACTGCCCGATGCCCTTTATTGACATAATTCGAGTTTGACTGTTTCATCCTGCGATGATGAGTACATAATTTAATGCAAGCATTGTGACTATAACGACTGTTTTAATTCTTAGTATTTCAAGTTTTGCATTCGTTCGTTCGTTTGCAATTTGTTTCGTACCAGTTGACCATTTCGCATGTTCTATACAATAGATACGCGAATTGAAGAAGTACAAAAGAAGAACTTGGTTTAAATAAGTAATTTCCGGTGTGACTAATGTTATGCTTTAGTTCTCCACAATGACGATATTCTGAGGAGATATAGTTTGTATATTATTACTTATTCATAGTTTACACGTCATCATTGTCAAAACTTGACAAGTACAATACTGACGTGTTTGCATGTTTCGAGTTGACGCCCATCTCAAATGTCATGCCATGAACTGAACCGTTATCATTCCTATTTATCGATCATTATTGACTTGATTTAGATTTGCTTCAAGTAAGGGATTGCCTGTGTATTTTGGCATTTGTTTTTTTATGTGGTTATGGTTATCGTTTCATCAACTTCTGTCCCTTGTCAGTTGAGATAATTCTATGGATTCTGATTTATTACACCCTCTGACAGCTCATTAGAAACTGGAAACATCGGTGACGTGGGATGAGATACTTACAGCCCATACAGCTCTTTCGCATGCGGAATTCTGTTACGTTGTAATTGTTACTGATTGCTAAGATAACATTAGTAAGTTGATCATTTAAAATGCGATCTATTATTTGGAACAACATCGTATTGAGTATTGTCATTGTAGCCATGAACACTTTAATAGATTAATTAATATTTGTTAGGTGGATTTTAGTAAGCGGTTTTTCGGAGGAGAAGTGCCAGTTGACAGCCGATGGAACTCTTTTACAGCGATAAATACATCGTTCTCCATAATGACGGTGAATCACTGTGGGCCAACAGGGAAAATGGCTCATTTTCGACTAAACTGGGTAAAGTCACAATTTTGTATGTCATTAGTGATTACTGATTAGGATCAGTAGCTTTCGATGTGAACTGTGATATGGTACGATAGGCAGTGGTTGATTTTATTGAAATTTTACTTTACAGGCGAAATCACGGTTGAAAGCAACCCCACCTTGTCCTTGATTGGGAAAGTGTATGGATTTATCGGTGTCCTTAGGTTAAGTTTGGGTGAGTTCCCATATTTGTTTAATTGCCAAATAAATATTTGTTGATTCTAAACCTATGCTGGTAAACTTTTCACTCTCTTGACAGCTGCTGAACCACGCCTTATCTTCATCAAATCCCAGGAGGAAGTCTGCAAAATAAAGGAACACGAAATTTACAAAATAACATCAGTACTATCTGTGCCTCTGGAATCTGAATGTGAATTAGAAGTAGAAGTTCATTCAGTGAAAAATGAGAAAGAAAGCGTCCACGGAAATCCAGTCAGTGCTCAAGCACTACCTTCGGTTTTGGCTCACGGTTCTCAAGGCTTAACCGAGGTCGTATCGTCTGTGATTTCTTGGAATAAAACAAAAGTACCACAGTGCCCAAATAGCAGAAAATATGGAGGGTAAGATTTAACTTGTTTAAATTTGATACTTAGTTTACGTTTGTCATTTGTCAAATTTGGTGCTTTAGGCGATCGGATAGGACGGAGCGCCGGTTGTTGGATGAGTTCCACAAAATGTTCATCGAAGCTGATTCGTTTTATTATTCCAACAAATATGATATATTCAATACACTGCAACGACAGACTTCTGCGAAAGTAACTGTTAGTTTAGTCGAATCTACTAACAACGAAAAAAATAATAAATTTAGTTCTGGCACATCTCAAGCTGATATCAATAAAAGTGATAACAACAACACAATTCAGAACACTGAAAAAATTCCTGCGTGGAAGGAAATTGATGAACGATTCTTTTGGAATCGATATATGCTCTCCGAAATAATCGAATCTGAGGTAAGATGGAAACCGTACCTGTACTTATAAAAAGGATTTGAAATGTTACTGTTGTGAGTTTTTTTTTTAAACTGATGAGTTTAAACTAAACGCCTTCTAGGACACAAGTCTTCATAAGTGGGCAGTGCCAATTTTACAGGGCAGCATTCAACATCAAATTTGTCAACTGGACCCAAATTCTGCCAGAGTTACACAGAATGATTCTGAGATTCCGTCGAATTTAGAATTGTTATTAATTTCCAGAAGGAGTAAGAAACGTACTTATTGTTTTATTTACATGATGACAAATACTTTTAGTCCTTGTTTTATTTTAATTATTTTGTATGCTAAGCAACTCGTGGTTGTAATTTGCAGCGATTGAAGAGAGCATGCCTGCCTTTGAAAAGCATTTGAAGGAAGAGTTAAGCATATATGGAAAAACAGTTTTAGTAAACTTGGTGGAGAAAAATGGAAAAGAGCGAGTTCTAGAAGAGGCGTACCGGAGGAGTGTATTAAACTTTGATTCCGAGGATATTACTTATGTAACATTCGACTTTCACGATAAGTGGTAGGTTATGTGTTCCATAAAGTTCTGCTTGAATTACTTATATCTGCATGAAAAAGAAACCTTGCAGTTGTTTTAGTGCAAAGTCCATTTAATCCAAGACAAATTCATCGTTTGGTTTGGCGGATTCTGAATAGAGTTGGTTCGCGTATTCTTAAATTCAATCAAACTAATTACGTCAGTTTATAGTTTTTTCGTAATTGATTGTCCATTTTTGCTAATCGACATTCCTCGTTCCGCATTGTTTTAGTCGTGGACTAAAGTTTGACAATGTCAAGCTACTGACCGAAAAGATTTCTGACATGATCCGATGCATGGGGTATTGTTGGGTGGATTCGTATGGAGTTGTTATGCAGCAGAACGGTATCTTCAGGGTCAACTGTGTTGACTGCTTGGACAGAACAAACGTGGTTCAGGTTTGTCAGATGCTGTTATACATTTCTACCTTCGCACACATATTCTTGCCATTCCAATGTTATCATTTATTGCTCTTATTTTGTTCTAGAGTTTTATAGCGAAGGACGTGCTTAGTCACCAGTTGAGTAAGGTGGGGTTACTGCTTCCTGAAATAGGGTTGTCGGACACTATTCGAAAGAGTTTTCTTGAAATTTGGGCAAACAATGGAGATATTATTAGTAAGCAATACGCAGGAACTGCGGCATTAAAGGTAACAACTAAAAAGATTCGGTACATTTGCAATATAAAAGTTGGGTTGTCCATTGGTAAACGTTTGGGTTCCTGAATCAATCCTTTGTTGTGCAATTTTAGGGAGATTTCACTAGAACAGGGGAGCGCAGATTTGCCGGAGTTATGAGAGATGGAATGAACTCTGCGAATAGGTAGAAAATGCGTTTTACAACAATGGAGTACAAGTCTAATTTGATAATGGAATAATCGTTTTGTGTACGTACATTTTCAGGTACCTAAATAATCGTTTGAAAGATGGAACGCGTCAAGCATGTATTGATCTTATTCTAGGTGAGGCATAAGCAATATTGAAAGGTTATGTAAGAATCTATCTCGTAGGATATTTTGTTAACTATACTACATATATTGAATATAATATTCAGTATATTATTGTTGTATCTACAGGCGTAAGAAGTAGTGTAACTGAGGAGGAGTTGACATTGGGTAAAGAAGCGGTAGAGGAGAAAGAAATCACTACTGAATTAGTTATGCAAATTATTGATGACGTAAAGCACACAATTGTGCCAGCTAACAGTGTGATTGTGGGATCGTGGGGCCTCGTTAATGCAAAGTACGTGAACCAAAGGATTCCAGCAAACGTACATGCCTATTTGATCTATTTGCGTCTCTGAAATGACTTAATCAATTTTTTTTGTCATTGCCTTTTAGAATGAACGAGGTTGGTTCATTGGAAGTGGATTCTGTGTTGATTTTGACGGAAAATGATGTCTTCATAGCAATGTACGTGGCATATGGAATATGCAATGATATAAGTAATATTAATCTTCCCTTAACACCGAAATAATCAAAGTTCATATCCGTCTTGTTTCTTAGATATGACTGCAGTCTAGACATGATTGCAAGCTCAACTCAGATACACCTCAGCTCCATACTTTCTCTTGAGATATTAAACGAGCCTGTATCTCATCACAATGTTTCAAACATGTGGGGGTTTTTCCAAGGAACTACAAACAGCTCCCAACCTCATATTCCATCCTTAAAAATTCATTTCATTTCTGAAGATGGAGTGAAAGATTATTTCCATTTTCGCTCTTCCAATCTTCGTTTTTTCAATAACTGTCTTACTTCAATCACCCATCCTGATGAAATGACAGGTATGTATGTAATGTATTAAGTAGGCATACATATTCTTGATGTCATCATTCATCATACATGGCGTTAAAAAAAGTACTTGCTGAATTTAGATGCGTTAAAATTATTGGCTGAAACGCTCAAAGCTACAGCAAGTTCAAGTTCGAACAAAGTAATACCCATTACCCATGCAGTTACGCCTAGTAAAAGTAATCCACGTGGGATTCCTGGGATAAATTTATGGATGCCTAGATGGAACACAGGAACGACACCAGCCTCTACGCCTCAACCAGAGGCAAATGTTGAACCAGTGAGCCGAAGTGAGAATTTTATGCAATTCATTTAAACTGGAGTATTTTTTTGTGCTCAAATCTAACTTCTCAATTTTCATGATACTGTTGTTTTTGACAGAATTCAATCCAGCTTCAATGCAAAGATTTGCTCCTAGTTTCTTAAAGAAGAAACGAACCAATGTTCCGACAACTAACGACGAGATCCTTGTGGTAAGCACAATGATGATGACCTACATAAGTACCTATACTTTCAGCTACATATATTGTACCTTCCTTTTCTGAATTCAACTTAATATTTTAGGATCTTAGTTCCAAAGGAGACTGCATCGAACAAGGGCAAGATGCACTCCATGCGCTGAAGTCATCAAATCTACTTCCTTGTACCAGCCTTGATCCATCTGGCGCCTTTATCCTTTCACCGCATCAAGCAACAACCCCAGTTGTTGAAACCAACTCAACAATTCATGATCATCTTATGGATCTGTTCATTCCCAGTTGCGGGATCGTTTCTATTCCTGTTCGAAGCGTTGTTGGTTTGCAAATGGGCTTGGCACCTGAACTTGTGGGTTTCAGCAAACCTAGTCCTGGATTATCGCCAGTCACACCCATCATGGACTGTGGTGGTGTTGCTAGTCATGACATCACTCCGACTTCAACTGACACTAATTCTTCTCTAAGGTTGCATATACCCCACGATTTGCTTCAGCGACATCGCTTCTCTTTGCCAACAAACAGTTTAAGCATTACAGGAAACAGTCCAAGCAAACAAAGATCCACCACTCCTGAGATACGTATAACAGAAGAGCCTTCTCAAAACACGCCCCTGATGGCGTTGCTGGGATCGAACCCAATCAATATTGCAAATCAGAAACGAATGAGCCGCTCCTCGGAAGACGTTCACAAATCTACTTCTTCCGGCTTTGGGGTTAATATTTTAAACACTGGCTTCATGAATAAGGTGCCTTTCACCTTCAGAACCAAACTTGTGCCGACGAATCTCCAGCAGGAAAGCCGTTCTACTTCGGATCAAGACATATTTTCCTCATCGATAAACATGAAAGGCTCGCATAGTGAAAGTGCTATCAAAGATGGCAATCCTACTCAAAAAAGGGATGTTGTGTTTGCTCCCCTAGGGAAGCTCGCCAGAGGAATGCAAAACATTGGGGTGAATTATTTGGATCCTCGAAAACTTCGAGATACTTTGAGGCAACCTAAGCAAGAAATTGCTCCACAAGAAGATCCTGAAATATTGGAGAAGATGAAAACTTGCAAATCAAAAATATTAGATGTGTAGAGGTGAGTTAGTGCAAATATTTAAGGAAGAAAGACTAGAAACTGCGTTAAACACAGAATATCTCCTTTATAATAGCCTCACGTTTCATTTCCTAATTTTAATGGACGTTGAACATGACAATATTTTACAATTTTGCTTTTTCAATTTGCACTCCTTCGATTAAAGTTATGCGATTAAGCAGTCGTCAGTAACAGTATTACTACCTAATTTGGTGGACTCAAGAAGACATCAGTTATACAGTCCAAGGTGCACACGAGTTGGTACTAAATTACTTAAGATCTCTAATTTGCGATTAAATACTTAATTTATGGTTATGATAGATTAAGGAAAAACAAATTTGTTCAACCAGGTTACCTTTTTCGAAGTCAGTAATTAGAACGTTGTAGTTGGCTCGATTATATACATTTGTATGACAAGCTTGTTCCTTCTTCATGAATCACTATATAGTAACAATCCTACTATCCTAATGAACCCAATAATTGTATAATATTTGTGGGCCACCCGAAAACAATCCATTTCCATACAAAAGTATTTTTGTAGCGCATCGTTCTAGTCATAGTGGAATTACCTGCATATCATATCGCATCACAATCCCTTCTGAAAAGTTTCTGTCTATGAAATACAGTGGAAATCAAGAGAAATTAGTTGAGATTTTAGGGAGGTGCTTCACATTTTTTACTTATTAGTGCGTGCTTTTCTATAATTAATTTAGCCGCTGATTAGTTGAAATAACCGCTTCAATAATGCTTTAAAACTTTGGTAGACACGAACAGTTGTGAATGAAATTTTGCGCACAATAATCGTAAAAAGGAATTGAGCTACAAATATCGGAAATCCATTCAATTTCTGGACATATTCTTAATCATAGAAAAAAGTTTAGCAGGAACGGAGGATTTTAAAAGGAATTCGTATTAACACGACATTTACCGCTCAATCCACTAGTCATTGTTCTCAACTTGACTAACACAAATTTTTACGCACATTTTGTAACTCAAACTAGATCCCCGTAAAATGTAATTGAAATATGCTTGCGTCATGGTTGCAATCAAGGCCACGATGCATGAAACCTATATTTTTTACATAGGTATGTGTAGAATTCTATTAGCCAATGAATGAAACGTAATTCGAGCAAGAAATACTTATGTAAGCGTAAGTTTTAGAGGCGAGGATATAAAAACTTTTAAAATGTGACCTTAAAAACAAATAAAAGTAGCCGTGTCAAGAGTAGCCACTTGAACATCATCATCGATATATTTTAATACGTACAAGAAGTATGAAATGAACACAATACATACTGTGGGTACATATACATATAATACCCGATGATAAAATACTTTGTAATGATTTGGCCGCCGAGGTGCCAAAAAAGTATAAGTTTCGTGTGCAAACAATTTCATGAAAATCCTAGTTCCTAAATGTTGCAAAATAATCCATATTTTAAAAGTCTTGTGAGCGAATCAGCCTTTTATAGGTAAGTCAATAAGCATGGCAATATCCGTATAGTCGTGGGGTTGTCAAGAGAAAATTTGTAGGGCGCAAACAAAGTCTTCGCGTTGGGGCTCAAGAAGTTTTATAGAGTTATCATCGCTTTATTCATCTGAAATATATGGTCACACAGAAAGTTTCCATCGTTGAGTGTTGGTAGCAAATTTTTGCAAGTTGGGCAACAATAATAATCTAAATGGGGATATACCAGGCAGTTAGTTTGTCGATTGTTTTGAGACTCAACTTACAAAACTTGCACTAAACTCATTGACGTTTTAAGTAGAAAAGTTGGGAAACCTAAAATTCCAATAAAAGAATGGCATGGAATGACGCGTGGTACCAAATGAGTAATTCAGCGCACCAAATGGGATATGTCCAAAATCAGCTTAATTTTTTGACAAAATGAAACAATCATCGTACGAAATGGGGCATAAAGCA
>JAHZMX010004016.1:0-34368 GCA_027743895.1 Seira musarum
TTTTTTTGCCACCGGCACCAATAATCCGACCTGTTTTTGGCTTGACAAAACGGGACACATACCGAAGTTCTTAGGAGCAAACCCACTGTAATTGATAACCTGAGTAATTTCCACTAAAGGTATCTCAAATCCTGTGTTATCAATCAATGCTATATAATACACTCCTAGATTAATTCCCAGAGCCGCATTTAAATTGTACAATGCCTCCCTTGTGTTCTACAGCCCCGAAGTCTGTATCAGTAAATACGGTTATATAGTTTCAGTTTTCATTAAGATGGCATGCTATGATTAAGTTGAAATGTTGAGAATGGTCATGTGTGATATTATTATCAAAACTGTCATCTTTTTATGTCATATTCATATAAGTGTGATACCCGTTCGTAATACGTAACTAACTATTCTTCATTAAAATAAACCACGTTTCGAGCAATTCGAGCTTGAGTAAAAATTTTGTAATACTTGCCTATCTACTAACATATCTCAACTCTGACTCACGTATTAGTACGTATTTATTATCTGCAAATATGATTTTTTTAAAATTGAAACTAACAGCAGGTTCATATCGGTTGACTTGGTCAAATCAGAGGAAAATAATTGCTACCTGTGATCAATTAAATGATTCTACAAAAATTGAGTTTAGGTAAGTTTTGTGCATGCTCATTTTCTTCAAGGCGAAAATACTTTTTCTTGGATAGTGGATCCTAGATGATGACCTTCTTGTGGAAAATGCAGTGTGGGATGAATCCGGAGACCAGAAATGTTTCCTAATGCGTTCCACCAATAATCCACCAAAAGAAAAGGCCCATCCTCCTCCAATCGCTGCAAACACTATAAACAGATCGCTTGTAGTCAAAGGACGTTCTCTTGGTTTCTCATCGGCCATGTCGTCTTCATCGGGACCACTACAGTCCTCACAGGAACTTGGCTCTTCCTCATCATGGACCTTCATCATTTTCTTCATTTTCTTTTCATAATCCAGCTTGGCCTTCCTCGCAACTTTTGTTATTAAATTTGAATACCATTTTTCAATCAAATATGCTGCTCGAGCTTGTCCAATGAACCCACTGAAAGTTTCTAAAAATAAAAAGTCCTTTCGAAATCCCAGACCTCCGTGGGATGCACTTGTGGCACTTTTTGCCACGTACAACGACTTTAATTCCTTCTCTGTTGGTGACCATTTCGCTATGGCGGAAAAGATCGCTGAAGACCAAGCAATGCAAGCTGAGTTGTCATTTGATGCTCTTTTTAAGCAGGAAACAGTGTTATTGTCCATTGTTAGTCTTGCCGCGATACCCTTAATTATGGGATTTGGTGATTTCATCAAAAGTTCCAGCTCCATGCCTCCAACACTATTGAATATAATCTTGTAGTTCGGACTTCCATGCAAATCCGTAAATGTCATTGGAATGATTGGGCGCTCGGTGAAAGTCAGATAGCCAACTAAATTGCTCTTGTAAGCTTGACCAATCATGTAACTGAAGATGATCCAGAAAAATATTATTAGTCGGGAAATATCCTTCTTTGGAATGAGGTAGGGTTGGTCCATTAATATGATATAAAATCGTAAAATAATTTCTCTGAAATGTCCCAATCGGCATGTTTTTGTCTCAATCCAAATTTTGAGAAAAAATACAGCCACAAACGCCAAATAAGTTAGAAAAGTCAGGAGCCACAAAACAGGCGTGAGTGGATTTATTAAGCTCTGCCATTGTCTAGATGCTTTAGGTTGCTTCAAACAAAATATTAGATTTTCAGCGTATTCTGGAGTTGGAAAGCTCAAGTATGGATAACGTTGAGTAGTTGCAATTATTGTCGTTCCAATATCCGCACGCCCATGGGCCAATTCCCCAATCATCCCCGTCCAACTCCCATTCTCAAGTTGGAGACCAAATCCAGGTACGGTAAAATTCCCATTAAAAACGAATGTCACGTTGGATGTTTTGGAAATGGCAGTGAGGAAGTAGTGCTGTATCCCGTCTACTTTCCCATCAGTTTTGTATACGAAAGGGGGAAATAGAACATACGCAACTCTGAGATTTCGTCCGTTCAAAAGTTGTATCGGAGAAAGTACACGAAATTCGTATGTGGCTTCAAGATCTCCAGTGTAGACCATTGGATCAATTAAATATACAGCTTTAGACTTTTGAGTTCGATCCACACTGATTCCACATTTGTAGGTGAATTTGTCCACCACTTGATTCTCCCGTAAGATTGACTCAAGATAGTTCGGAGACAATGATGCAAACATAAATAAATCTTCGCCTGAATACCGACTATCAAACTCGAAAATATTTTCATGGTTAACGGGTTTATCACCAATTTCAAAATCTATCACAGTTGTGAAGCAAGCAGAATGAAACTTTGAAATTGGGAGAATACGCAAATGTCTTGGAGAGTGTATGAAAACTGTTGCAGCGGTCGTATTTGGCGAAGAAAGCATCTGCGACTGATGATAAGATAACGAATATGGCTTCAGATTCATTGTCGTAAATGTTTTCCAATCAATCCCTGTATTAAACTTGTCCTCCAAGAGAAGGCTGAGAAGACAATATTTCTCAAGCAGATTTTCTCTTGTGTCGATGGCGTCAAGAATAAAGCTGGTAAGAAGTACAGCATCGGAGGACTCGCTAGGGATTTTAGATAAGCCAAGAAAAGTAAAATTTTGAAGATTAGCAAGGTTGAAAAGTGAGAACAGAATTAATAACCCTTGCACTTTCATTCTGAAACCATATAATTAATGTGGTCAGAAGATATACATATAAAGGCGAGTCAAGCCGCTATTTTTTTACAAATACTCGTACGTTCCTGTTTCTTTATCAAATATTGAATGAATCCAACGAAGTGAATCATCAATCTTGAAAGCAGTAAAATCAATATTGGTAATAATATGACCTTGAAAATGGCCCTTCCGATTGAACGATTCATTCCAGGTTTCCTTGCAAAGCTCTGTATTTCTAAGCTTGCCTTAAATATTTAATTAATTCTAAGATATGACTTAATGTAACTGAATATAGTTAGCATAAATGAGTAATCTTTGAAACGAATTGATTATCGGTTGACGGTTGGTAAATGGCAACTGCCTTTGAGTTAAGGAATGCTCCGCCATGATTAATGATTACTGTAAATATTTTTGGTTGATTGACATGTTTTGTATTATTCTATCAACTTGTCACACTTTTCGCATGAGGTTATAAGAGAAAACTGCGTGGCATCTAGTCTGTCCGATCCGAACTCATTTTCAATATTTTTTATTTATTTTGTTACCATATACCTCCTCTACATGTTAATTTAACTAATGATATATATATGACGCATTTTAGAAAGATGGGTTTTTCCTTAATGTCTTACTGTCAATTTTCTCTACAGAATGAAAGTTTCAATAAATACATACCCTATCTCCCCATTCAATAAAACAACTTTGTCAAAACCTTACATTTAAATATTCACAAAAGACATATTTGATAGAATACGGTATAATTTTCCTTGAGGAGCAATCATTTTCATTTTTTCTTTATTTCTTAGAATCAACGGCATATTTTCGGGAAAGGCAGGTGCCAAATTGATTCCACATTTTACATTTGTAACACGAAAAGCTAGGCTAGGATGTTGGCTGTGCAAATGGAATTGTATAAATGCTTTGAATTCGAATGATAACTTTTGCCGTCTCAAGACTTGTAAACCTTAAAGCCTTTTTGTCCCGTATTGAGTCATTCAAAAGAATAGCAATACCTAAAATATACAACCTAAAACCTAAAAAGGGGTTTCTGATAATATGAGCAGAAGTGAAACTATGTAATAAAACTGCTTCAATTCAATGTTCTTAAACGTCTAAGCTTGCATAATACATACAAGCTACTTGACGTGTCACGACGACTATGAAGGAACAGTAGATTATATTATAAATACACCAGAACAATTATGCAATGAATGACAGGTTCTGTTTCTTGTCACATCACAGCTTTTGTGTGTGTGCGGGAAGGTCTTATTGCGCAAAATAAAATTATGTTGTATTGCATTTTAAGCATTCTTACCATTTCTTATTCAAATTAAACAGGAGTCAACTATACTCAATAATATTCATTCATGTTACCTCGTACAATCATTTTACATCAACTATTAATTTTTCATATATTAGTAACTGTTTTAACAACATGAATTCTGTGTCTTTGACGGGAGATTATGAGATTTTTATTTTAAAATCTAGTTCGATATAGGATTATGATATGACTCACACAAAGTACCTAATCCATTCATTTAATGTATAACAGAGAACAGACGAAGAAGCGAAATATTCATGTGGAGAAATCTTTTTTAAGCATTTCATGTTTCAACACCTCATTACATGATAAGATAACGAACACTTCACAGACATTTTATCAGTAACTGGAATATCTTTAAAGTTAGAGTTATACTCGTATATCGGGGCAATTTGTTAATCAATGAAGTGTTTGTTAATCATGACGGAAATTACCCAAGAGTTCAAACACATGAAATCATCGAACCTTGAAGTTGAACATGTTCATCTTGGCATACAATGTTGTCTGGCCGTGGCAGTGGCTCGTCTGGGAAATGTGGGAAAATAATTTTGCCTTACATTTTATTGGTCTTCTATACAAGTAAAGTTTGCATGAAGTTAGCTCCCGGGCAGGATGGGTCTGGAATCGACAAAGACCCAATGCATTATTTATTGGAGTAGGTTAATACCTAACTATTCGACACGAGCCGCTTTGGCTTTGAGCTTTCTCGGGAACGGGACGGGAGATATTCTATTAGCTGTATCGATGGAAATACCTACTCAAAAGGACTATAGTTTTGGTCTTGTGCAGGTTTTCCCTCTCTCCGTTGTCCCGCATCAGTAAAGACAGGAAACAAAAGATTAGAAAATCGGTCGGTTGACTTGGCATTGGCATTTGTGCAACGAAAGCTAAAGCATTCCAGTTTTTTATTGTGCTGAACAAAAGAAAAGGGATAAATGAAAAGATCGTGATCGTACGTGGACATCATAAAAGTACAAAAGGTTGTTCAACTGGACTTCTGATCGTATCGCGAGTGACCTGTTTAAGTTGTCTAACAAAAAAAGTGAGAGAAAAAAGACATCCCTTAAAAACGCTGTGTATGTTTGTGAAGCAAAAGTATAGAGCTATTCTTTTCTCGTCCTCGACTCGACGCGTTTTTGTTTCGTATTCGTTCGCTCATGTCATGCACATAAGTATTTGTTCTCACCTTCTCATACATATTATTGAACAACATTTATATGATGAGACTGTGACACAAATTTCAGTATCTCTTTTTATGGCTATATAACAACAGCAACAGATAAGGACATATAAGTAAACAAACGAAATAAGTGATACGTTAATAGTCGTATTCGGTCGGTACTTATACTCAGCCTGACTTTTAGGAAGGGAAGCATTATTACAAAATTATGATCAATGCTGTTGAGTTTACTGTTGCTCCGTTGCTTGAGTACTAACTACTGCTTGGCTCCTCTGGTTTCTCTTCTCGTGTTCTCGTTCTAGAGGAGGTAAAGAAGAGCAGGAGGGAGGACACACTACAAATACATATCTAAAGACGCATTTTATGAAGAGACTGAAGATGTACACATGTGGTTTGAACTGTAGGAAACAGCTTGAGCTTACTTAACACTAACACACAATCTTTTAACCCATGTCAGTTTGAAAACTACACGTCCCCCTACCCCTCACAAAGTCGTAATTGAGTTAAGGTTTATAACTGAATTTCCGAGAATGGGTGGAAAGAAAGCGCTTAGTGACAGTGTTGCCAGTTGCGACTCAAACTTTCCAAAGACTGAGAGAATATACAGGGATGAATTATTTTATTACCCGTGCCAAGCCAATAGTACGCTACCATTTGGAAAGCCATAAAATCTGGATTTAACTTTTTCTTTTAATCTCAGTCGAAGCGAAGCGGAATCGAGTATTAAATGTGTTCTATACTATATTCATACTGATTGTGAGATTAAATTTTCATTACGTTACCGAGCTCAATAAAAATGGAGTCTTTCCCAAGCGCCAATAATACGATAGACTTAAGGGACCGTTGCATCATTTGTTATGGCGAGTCCCCTGCTGAAGTTGGCCAAAGCGATATTTCGCGTGAAGAGGATGAAGAAGATGACTTGGAAGATGAAATGTTGAAGAGTAACATTTCCAAGATTTTCATTCGACAGGCAATCAAATATTTGGGAATCAATGAGAACGCCACTGTTCTTTTCGAACGGAATGATGGTGTGAATGTGGAGGTACCAGTAAAATGGGAAAAAGTAAGTAGCATTCTCCCGCTATTTAAATATGTATACAAATGAATCAATACTTTTATGTTTAAAGTTTTTAGAAACAAATCTCTCATTTTTGTTTTGTCGAAAATGTCAATAGCTTGTCAACGGCAGTGTTTGCAAGGATCATTATAAACTGGTGAAATCATACTGCGATTTGGCTCTGGAATTTGCTGATATTGAGATAAGAATGCAAGAGAAGTTGAAAGAGATCCGGGATGTCATTTTCGAAGTGGATGAGAATAAAAAAGGAAACGAAAATGTGTTGGGAAACGGATTTTCCAATGATGATCCAAAACACAAGATGAGCTACCTGAATCTTTTGCGACAGAAAATCATGTCTGCAGGTAGGTTACGTTGCAAATTAAATCCATTTTAATTTTCATGAATGCGCATTCATTCTTCATTAATTATGATTTTTTGTTTTAGTGACAAAGAGAGAAGGGGATCCCAATTTGCACGTTAGACGTGTTGGCACACCGGAAGCTATGAAAATTCAAAGCTGGAATAAGGAAAGGTATTGTAATCGCTAGCATTTACAAAAATTATATTTATCGTGTTATATCGTTTTCTAAAACAATTTAACATGATTTTTATTTTAGACAAGTGAATAAATCTTTCTTTCGCAAGGATGTTACAAAAAATGCCAATGATCAACGGGACATTGATCCTGCGTGTAAAGGTGCTATTGTTGACTCTGAAGAACAAAATAAGAATCAAGTGGAACAATCGCCGGTTTTTAGATGCAAAATAAGAGGTTGTCTTCTGGAATTTCCTTCATGGTTTAAGCGAGACGAACACATGTATACAAAACATCAGCATATGGAAAGGCGGAATATACATCGCTCGGACGAAATTACTTTGTTAGTTTTCCAAAAGATTTTAATTGATGTTTCGTAATAATTCGTGATGATTCGTTTCGTATCGAAATAATTATTTTGGCCATTTTTGACAACACGTCTCGTGATATTATTCTTATTTTAGAGATGAAAGCGTTGATGACAGTGGTGTCCATGAAGACATTAACGGACATGAGAATAGGAAAGATTCGGCACCATCAACACCCATATCATTCCCAACTGATGAAACGGTACAAGGACGTCAAACGGAAGTACCGCTATCATCACGAATCATGTATAAATGTAAACGTACGGGGTGCACGCGGAAATTTTGCAGTAAGCAAAAATTGAAGGAACATTGCAAACAAGAACACAAGGAAAATAAAAACAAGGAAGCTGATACTGATGCTCCAGTTTCCAAGAAACCGAGACATGAACCTTTACCAAGTGGATCTAAAAAGGAAAATGCAGGTGGTGATGGTGACGTAAACGATGTAGAAATGATTTTGGAGATAGCACGTGGAAAGGAGTTAAGGAATGAGGCGTCCTCTAGTGGGTCAGGATGTCATAGTCAGCAAAACAACCAGACAAAAGGTTATGATGAATTCCCCTCAAACTATATTCATAGGAATATTGTGAAAAAAATAGCATATTCTTGTGATAATCCAGGGTGTACTCAAAAATTCATGAAAATCGAAAATAAAACCAACCATATGAAAATATGCGAAATGAACGGAGAAGCAAATAAGGGGGCTGCCGGGAGGCAAGCGAAAGAGGTGGTGCTCATTACTAATGACGGATCTGAACATGGTGATACTGCCGCAAAAGCTGCATCTAGTCAGAATTCTTCCTCAGCAAATTGCTCGACTCCACAAGCAACTAAAGAGTTAATGAATGTCCAAACTCATTGTATTATGCCAGCAAGATCCAGTCATAATTTTGATTCTCCAAACGACGCTGCTCAAACATCATCCACAGGGTTTACAAATGCTCCAGTCAATGCACGAGCCGCGAGAATTCCAACAGTAAGCGATCTGGAATCGACTGTTGGCACGAATCCAGATCTCAATGATTCCCACCCTGAATCGGGTGGCAATTCAGAAACTTCTGCAATTGACCAGACCGCAACACCATCCCAAACTGCAGTTAATCCCGGGGTGTACGACAGCCCTCAGAAGAATTCACCGACCGTAGTAGCTCCACCTTTGCCGTCTCCAAAATCTCGATCAAGTCGAAAGTTTGAAATGCGTGCTCCTGAAAAGGACGACGTTCCCATTAGAAATCAGGAAGGTGAAATCATTGGTTATTACAACAAAAATGGCTCATCAAAGGAAACAGTTGATTCAAACGAAAATTCAAAAGGAAATCCTGTTCCGAATAATGAGGATTTGACGGATTTGCCCAAATTATTGCAAAATGCTTCAGCAGTTCCCAAGAGACGTTACAGAAAGCACGTGAAACACTACACATGCGATAAGGAGAATTGTGGGAAAAAATTTAACAAGAAGGGTTGCTTACTGTATCATTCATTGTCTCACATACATTCTTTTAAATGTCATTTTTGCGACCTTTCGTTTACGAATCCGGATACACTTGCCAGACACGAAATTACGAAGCACCCCCCGGATATAGTTTCGTCACCCAAGGATTCCAGTCGTCACCGTCAATGTCCTCATTGTTTGATCATTTTGCCCCACGTAAATAGCTTTCCAGTCCATTTCAAAGCGAATCACTTGGGCATTAAAGTAAAGCTGTTTAGTTGTCCGAGACCACAGTGCAATGCTATTTTAACGACCACGTACGGTCTACATGCCCATATGAGTCGGTTTCATAAGGTAACACTCGGTGCAGCGTCTAATGGTTCTCGCAGGCGTCTCAAGGAAGCTAATGGAAACCATGTGGCGAATGACGGATACACATGCTTCCAGTGTGAGAAACCAGTCTCGTTTAAATTCAACAGCTTACTAAAAAAGCATCAACGTGAAAAGCATGGTCTATTTCACTGCAATACTTGTCCACGGAATTTTCCCTCAATTGCAATCTTGGAAAAACATCAACAAACTGTTCACGCAGTTTCAAAGACTGCGAACATCAGAGTAAAGGTATGCAATCTATGTGTAAGTCAAAGGACTTTTAAGACGCTGCAATCGTACAAAAATCATCAAGAGATTCACCATTCCAAAAGAATTACTACTGATCCCTCTGTTACACCTTCACCATCTTCGTCGAACGATAATGCTCTCACACCTCCCCAGCAAGAGTCAGAACGAGAACCAAAGGATATCTTGGATCGTGTGAAAAGCAGAAAACGAAAATGCTTACGAACGAATCTGGATGAGAATTGTGTTGAAAGGTCCCTAAGAAGAATTGGTCTTGGTAGCTACAGAAGAAAGAAACGTGGTGCTCGAGTCGGGACAAAGGGTAGACGACTCAGCAAGGTTGAGGAGGGCAGAAGGCGTATGAAGGAAATCCTTGAGTCACCATGCCCTAGTAGACCGTCGTTGCCCTCAACAACACCACCCCCACCTATACTTTATCCGGAAACGGGGGTTCCTGTTGGAAATGATGATCCCGGAAATTCCGAAAAAATGGCATCACTTCAACCGCCAAAATTGTTAGCACATCAAGACTTTGCTGAGCCAGCAGGCTCAACAACGGTTTCAAGTGTTAATAATAACAAACCATCAAACGTGCAAGACGAGGTGTTCGATGATGATGTCTCTGTCATAGAGCCTGGAACTAGATCGGTATATCGTGAAAGCTCGGTTGCAGTTAAAGTAATTCAGCAACAGAGTTCTGCTGATAATAACAGTACTCCTGGAACCTCTGGAGCAAACCGAGACATTTCAAAGGTATCTTGTGAGGTAAGCAATAAGAATTCTAATGATGTTGGGTCGGAGGTCGAAGAAAAGAAGGTCGAGCTGGTGGAGAAATCTGTTTCGGAGGCCAAATCAGAGGTGAAGATTGAAAAAAGTGACGAAGAAAAGAAAAAAGTGGGTCGTCCTCGTAGGAGATCTTTGAATACCGATCACTGTCTCATACCTCTTTCTCCTCCTTCAATTGTCGAAGATTCCGACTCAGATATTGAAATATTAGATGAGTTTATGACAATCCCAGTGATTGATTTGGTCACTATTGATGACGATGACGATGACTAATGTACTTTCTTAGTAAACTGATCAGGGTATTTGAAGAAATACATACTTCGGGGAACACGAATTACAAAAATGTACTTGAGAATTATGGAAAGCCAATGTTATGTAACTTTGCCAATGCAAATGCAACTGTTGTCAATGCACTTTTTATTTTTGTGATGTCGTAATGTAATCCTACATGGTCAGTCAGCCACTAAGGAATTTCCACGTGCTCAATGAGGGCAAGTCAAGTACATTATTAGTAATAAATGCAACAATAACTATCTATTAAATGGAACGGTAGTTATATCATTGTTAGATGTTAAAATTCATGAAAGTTTTATGTAGCTTGATTGATTGAAATAATTTATTTATTGAATGTTGTACATCTTATTATACTCTTCTTTCTTCTACGTACGTATTTGTAAATATATAAACCATTGATATTCCAGGTGCATCAGTCAGCTAGGATAAGCATAGCAAATATTTCGTGTGAAATTATAAATGTGATTTTATTTTATTTCCTCTCTAGTATTAATTCGTGTATATTTTTAACACATGTACATCACTTTGAAAAATAGCGCATTAAATTCTAACCACATGTCGAGTTCAACTTAACCCCGTATAATCGTTTTCAGATCAAAATGTTTTTCGATAAATTAAATGAAAATCTGCTGTCTTAATGTTCCTAATTTAATTACAATTTCAGTATAGTTTAAACTCATCAATCAACAATAAATAATATTCTTATTCAATACATTCCTGTACCAGCTTCCTTAGTACTGTACGAACCTCTGTCTCGACATCTTCTTTTACTACGAAGCATTTCCAAATCCAAATTCCATGGTTTTAATTTGTGATAGTGATGTGTGTGACTAAAACAGTTTCGTAAATAAATGTTTATCTATTTGATGTAAGAATATCGATTTCATTTTTTATGACATTCTGTTTACACTAAATATCCGTGGAAAATATCATGTACATTGTATGATGAAGATGGTATATTGTTCACCTTAATAATAAGAGTTTCCAAGGGAGTGCAATTTGTGCCACTTTTCATCCCGCGCCCCAAATTACATACCTACATGCATCTATTTATTTATATGGTCTTATCGTCAATATGTAATGTGCGGGCGAAGGGAAAATCCTTTGTAGTCTCAAAATTTTCTTTTTCCACTATCTCATGCACCGAAATGTGATTTATTTATTTCAAATTCATTTAACAATAAATAAATTTCCTATTTATTTTTATTTACTTTTTACTAATTCTAGAGTTTTTATTCACATTTCTAAAGTATGTACAAATAAATATTATTTTTGGGATTAGTATTTAAGTACGATAGCACCAAAAGAAATGGGAAGCATCATGATTCGTTTATTTTCTTTCCGAAGAAGCGTATGAAGTGACTTTGGATTTGGGGATGGATTTTTCTTATTTCTTTTTCTTCTTCAATTCATTCTCGAACTCATTGATACCGCCGGCAACTGCAGCCTGGACTTGTTCATCAAGAGCCTGCAAATAAAATTAGTAATTTTTAACAAATTTGTTGGACAGTAGAAGCAAAGAATTAAAGAAATACTCGCTTACCTCCAAACGTCTCTGACCCCTTTTGTCACCTTCCCTAACTTGAATCATTTCCGTGGGAGGAGCTCCGATCAAAGTTGATCCCCACCCGAGGTTTGGAAGGTATCCGGAAATGAGATTCCACACTTGGCACACGGCAACAATGAATGTGACAATGATGTACATTGGGGTTCCAAATCGCATCATCATCGATCCACTGTCGAAATATTCCAAAACGTTAAAACTTCTTCTTGCGATTTCATTGGTGTACTGTTGCAGTTCCTGGGTGAAGCCATTGCAAGGAACGTAAAAGATTCCAAGGAGGACGACCACCACAACCACGATGTTATTTTTCTGTGAATCTGCCATGATCTCTGATGTTGGTCAAATATGATTTGTTGTTTTTTTTTTAACTTGTCTTCTGGTCAATGTGAAGTTCAGTCAAGAAATGATCCTGGATCTGAGGCTGAGGGCTCTTTAAATCTCCTCTGAAAACTGCTTGGGCTCCATTCTTTTAATTGACTTTTAGGGTTCATGCACCTGCATTCATGTCAAAAATGTCCCGTTAAAAGTTTTCCTGCAGGTGAGTGATTTTATCTAATCACCTCACCTGCTTCCACAAAAAAAAAGTTCATTGCTCTTCCGGAAATGTAGCGGTATATTAGGGACCCTCTGACTGAATGGTACCGTTTTCATTCTTTTCTTTCAAGGGCGAAAAGATTTTTGCGTAAAATACAGATAGTAAAATCAATATCACTTTCTATTTTCAAGATTGCTCATCAAGTCTTGGGACTTCCTATCTTCTAAGCGGAAAATCTGACGAAATTTAGTGAATCAAAAAAGCAGAAAGGAATGAACATAGAAAAGCGACACCGATACCAATTTATATTACATTTACGCACCCTTTTAAGTAAGTACTTTATGTGATGCAGCATAGAAACAGGACATTCCCAGTTGTAACAAGTGAAAATGAATGAAAATTAAAGGCACAATCCTCAGGTATTAAAGGCCCCAATACGGCCGTCTGCTGGTTTTCATCCTTAATCTGGATGGGCTTTGTGTTTATGGAAAAATATGTATTAAAAATGACAGTCTTTAGAATCTTTTTCCTTTCAGGTGCTTCGAGAGACCACTGACCTGGTGTCAGCCAGACTAAAAATAGCATCAAATGCGCACTTGTGCTCAGAGTGCCCCAATAAAGAATCGACTGTTTATCCTTTTTGTTCCTCAGAATGATGAACCTGACATTCCTTCACATTTTAAGGAACCTAAACATAAATGCGAAGGTGTTTTTCCAAGAAGGTGAATGTAATTTACAAAATTCGTAAGAATATTTTTTTAACAAATTTTCATTGTTTATTCTCTTTGCTTTTCTTACAACATACATCTCGTATTATTATAGAATTTTACATAAGCATGACGTGCACTCTTTTACGAACTCCCATTTTTTATATTCTGTTCAACCAGATTATTTAAAATGATTTTTTATTATTCATTTTCTTAAACTAACAATCAATAACTTTTACTCTATGCCTACGTGGAACTAGGTATGAATTTAATTTTAGTGGTTACATTATTATAATCATTTTCCATTCACTCTGCTTTGCACTCCTGCACTTTTTCACACATCCATGATGATCAAGTTCTTAAAAAAGCTTGGCAAATGAGAAGCATCTCAAAACTACATTTGAAATACAAAAGTTTTTCTTCTATCTCCAACTTAGAGAGCTGAATAAACACATACTTCTTAATTACAATTTTATCATAATAATAAATTAAACCATACAAAACTATTAAAAACTGACCCAATAAATTTAATGATAAAAAGCTAAGTAGAACATTTCCAAATTACATTTACTTCTTCACTTTCAGTGCTATTTTTTGGCAAGGAATAGTACAGTAAGAGAGCTACCACACAGCTTAAAATTTGTGTCTGAGCGAGATTATGTAATTTAAAGCTTAAATATTTATTTTTAAAACTTAAAACCGGTCCATTTCCCATTAAAAAGTCATAAATC
Organism: Seira musarum; assembly: GCA_027743895.1. Taxonomy (NCBI): domain Eukaryota; kingdom Metazoa; phylum Arthropoda; class Collembola; order Entomobryomorpha; family Entomobryidae; genus Seira; species Seira musarum. Next base: position 13,851 of record JAHZMX010004016.1, read on the forward strand.
ATGCCTATGAGGACCTTGCAGGACAAAAATCAAGTCATATTCATTCATTTCTAAGCTTTCCGAAATCTCAATTCAGCTTATTTAGCTTACGACGACCATCTCCCCATCTTAAGTCTCATGCGTTATCTTTTAACTGCCAGACATTTTAAAAAAACTGGAAAGAGAGCATTAGAGCAGCCTTGAGTAGGAAAAAGGTTAAATTAGAGTAGCTTCAACGAGTATGTATGGGCTACAAACATTGCTTCAAGTCGGAATGTGAAATCTTAATTAGCACAAAAATGATGAGTGAACTAAAATTAAACCAAACAGGAACAACCTTAAGCTTGAAAAATCTCCATTATTTCTTGACACAACCGTATTGCCTTTGCCAAACCTAGGGAAGGCTAGGGAAGTTTTTACGAATAACATTTGTTTTGTTAGGATTGAGAGAGCTAGCTGGTGGGGATCACATTAATCACACTATTTGTAAGCGTTGTGTGACACTGTAACATTCCTAAATTAGTTGTAAGTAAGGCTGCTAAGCTTAAGTTCTTACTATGCCTTAATATATACTTAGCTTATACTCAACACCCCCGTCACTAGTCACAATAGAATCTGTCAGAGCATTAAAACTCTACTCTAATTCATAGTTCATTTCATAATCTTCTCATTAGGGACAAACGCGTAGACATTTATTTTTGTAGGTATTGGGGTGTAGTGGTCAGTATGGAGTTTCAACATTTTAATTAAATCGCTTTTCTTTAACAATCTTTTTTATCGTAATTTATTTACGCTTTAGCCAGTTTTCAATAAATTGTTTGAGCAAAACAATCTACCTTTATTATTATCAGTAGAATTGTTCGTATTAATATTATCCAGAACTTTTTTTCTCCAAAAATTTTGAAAGTCTAATTGAAAAGCTTTTTAAATAGACAATTTCTTTAAATTTGTATTGATAAGTAAAACTTTTAGAATTTGAATAGTATTTTCCCTTTAGAAAGACGATTTTCAATAGACAAGATTAATAGGTTTATTACATCATCAACATCAAAGCCTTACACTGTACTGGCATTTTATATCGAGTCTGTAGTGTACAATGCACAACAAACATTGAACTTAAATTATAAATTGACAGGTGTGCAAGCGAATGATAACTGTGAAGATAGAGTAGCCGAATTTTAAGAAGCAGGTTAAGACATGTATTTTACACAATACAACTTATAAGTAGTATAACACTATCTACTTCCACAAACTTTTTACAATCTTTTAAGGCTTTATCGGCGCATAGTGTTTTCGTTAAAACCAAGTTAACTTTGACAGTACATAATAGAAATCATTCATTCCATAATTTTCTCGCATTCGTACCGTTTTAAACTCATAAATCACAATGTACCCCTACTTCTCATTTTTATTGTACTAGATATTTAGCCACATTCACGCTTTTACTCATTCTCTTCATTCTACATTCAACAACAAAAAAAATTCTACATTTTAAATTAAATTAAGCCTACAAGAAGCCCGTCTACGTGTCAAGTGGAAAGGCTTAAAAATTAATGATTGAGACTGAGAATTCTGTTTTTTCTTCCATTGTTCCATCCGTTGATCATGTTTTTTTGGTGAAGTAAACGTAAACAAATTTTTCTTTACACAGATGTATTCTAAGTAATTACCTTAGAAGGTAGAATAATACATACACTATGAATTATTTCATAATTTAGTTGCTCTTCTACATATTTTATATTATATTCGTCTTCGGGTGAAAAGAAAAAGAATTAGATTAGCACTGAAGAAAACTTCCACGAAGGAATGTAAAAACCGCGTATATTTTGATGATTTTTCATTCTTGTTTATTGAGTGGTCTGTTGTTGAATTTCGATTTTCTCTACGGTCATTTCGGGATTCATGGCTGCTGCCTCTTGGATTGCCTCTGCAAGTGCTTTATCATGATCTATTGGATCGCCGTCGGATTGAATAGTGATTTTCTGCTCTACTCTTGTTTCAACAACACCATCCTTCTCCGTTTTGTACTGGAAATAAGAGAGATAAACACATTTTTAAAACTAAAACTAAAACACCATTTAAGTCTCTTGAATTTAAAAAAATCATATTTATAATACCGTTACGGTCTCCACAGTCCGTACTTTGGAGCTGATCGTCTGAGAGCTGACAATTTCGCCGGATGCCACGTATGAACCATCGTCAGACTGTACAGCGACCTACATAGAATCAAATTTTTTAAGGAATGTTAAACTATCACTGAATATTTGTAGATCCTGCAAGTATGATAATGTTTTTTACCTTTCGAGTTTCAGTTTGTACGACAGGTACATGTGTTGTTGGTGTCGGTTGAGCCTGAGACCCTGGTGAATACGTCGAAGGGTCATACTTGACGCTCTCCGTTTTCACTATTGGTGGTTCCGTACTCATTACAGTTTGCTGAAAATCAATTAAATCAACACTTTAAACTCATCATTCCACATTAACCAATAAATAAACAATTTAAATTACGTACAGTTCACATGTAATTTATCGCATTTCTCATGAAGGAATGGATAGGGAAATTAGACTTTTTGTAGACATTTATGTACACTTTTAATTTACAGTAGCACTAAATACAAAGCGCACAATACAAAACGAATACAATAAGATATAAGAAGAGCAAAGAAGATTTTGATTTGAAGAGCGGAAAAGGAAAAAAATGGTTTTACCCCATTGGTCTTTATAATTGGGATATCATCCACCAACGTCCCCTCATTGTCAATGTCTATGCCATTTTTGTGGTGGCGACTACTGACTTTGCTTGAAGTTGAAGCGTCACTCTGCATGCAAGTTAGGTTTTATTAAAGCAATTTATATATATTTAAAGGAAGCACGTGAACACAATTTTTCTCTTCAATAGAGAAGTTGTTTGAAAACAGGTTTTCTTTCGAAAAAAAATAAACTAATTTACAAAGTAGTTGATTGACTAAAAAAACTGAACCATCACCGCGATTTTAACTGCAACATTTAATGTGAGTGTGAGTTCATGCAGGAAATAAATTGTGAGTTTTTTATATTCGAATTTACATGAAGTGCAGACAATGTACTCGAATAATGATTGGTTGATTGATTCTTCATGTTCATGCTGTCGTTTTTATTTGTCTTTAACTTACTCCTTGATCCGATGTCAAAACAGTGGCGGTTGCCCTCATTTCCTGTGTAACGACAGTTTGTTCTGTTCTATTCGCAGAGGTTGAGGTGGTGTGAGTAAATGTTTTCTCCTGAATCTAAATACGAAAATCGCATACGGTGGGGATTAGGGAAAGTGCATCAAACAAAATATCTCACTAAAATATCGTGTCTCAATTATTATTTTTCATAATAATAGTGTTTATGAATGATGTTGTTTCGTTATCTGAACATTTAAAACGCACACATTCATTCAAAAACATGCTCATGCATTACATAATACAATAATTCACATCCAAACAAAGGTTTCCCTTCCCCTTTCGTTTCAAAAATTAAAGCCATGCTTTTACCTGACTTGTCGTCGCATTCTTTTCCTTATCTTCCACAGACGTAGCCATTCGCGTCTTGACCTGAGTTGCTTGTATCCGAGGAGTGGAGTCTCCTGAACTTTCCTGAGCTTCAGCCTATTTTTACCGAGTAAGCGAGGGTCATTTCAAAAAAGGGTTAGCATTTAAAAGACAACAATAGCAAAAAATTTCAACCTAGGTTATCATTCTTCATGCCTACCAGCCATGCTTCATCATTGCATTCATTGAACGAAAATTTTAAATTGCAAATGATAACTTCTGTAAGGGAAAATAATAAAAACGCGTCTCATGCAAAAAATAACAGACCTGATTAGTAGTGGTGGATTCAGAAATAATACCGCCTGCCCCAGGGGTCAAATCTTCAACACGCTCATGAACATCTTGACGGATGCCCCCAGCATCCTTTACAACTGTTTGTTTTGTCGTGGTTTTAACTATTTTCGGAGTAACGCCAGCAATTTGGGGCGTTGTAGACACAATGGCCTTATTAAAGCTATCCTTCTTTTTGGGTTTTCGACGGGAACTTCCTCGTCTCTTTAGATCTGCAGTGGGTTCTTGTAGTTCATCTGTACTCGGAACTTTGTTTTCCTCGTAATCTGAGCTAGACGAACTAGCAAAACTGTCGTCCTCCGACTCAGAGGATGACATGCTTTCAATTGTGACACCGGAAACATTTTGTTGGGAAGTAGAACTGTCACCCTGTCCGATTCTTCCAGAAGAAGGGCTATAAGTTTGTGAATGGATTGTGCCAGGATGGGTAATCATTGATTCAGACTGTTGGAACGGTCGCACCGGAGTAGCGTAATTAAACGTATCGCCTGCACGTCCACCTTGCGATTGCAAAGGTGTCGGTGAAGTTGTCGAAAGCGGGGTGGAAGTTAAAGGTCTCGTTGACGGGGATTCTTGGAAAAGTCTGTTTTGATATCCGATTCCTCCTGTCTCAGAACCACTTCCAGGGGAAACTGGCTTACTAAGAAAGCTGGTCGTATAACCTGGCTGGGTAAATATGGAAGCTGATCTTCGATTCGTAGGTGTCTTTCTGTCATCCCCACTCATGGGAGAAACCGCACCAGAGTCCCCTCTATTGTAAATAACATTGGAATCGCCTGGTCTGTAGCTACTGCCGGAAACGGAACTTGCCGCGCTCCACGGCCTTGGAGCATATAAATGCGGGGATGGGGTTCTTTGCTCGGGATTAAATTTTCCAAGCTGCTGTTGATGACCTTGAGCCTGAGCCAATTGTTCTTGTTGTCGCTGCTGCTGCAGTTGCAACTGTTGTTGTCTTTGAAGTTCTTGTTGCTTCCTTATTGATTCGGACAACATTTTGTTTTCATTGCCAAAGTTTTCTACGTCGAATCCCTTATCCTTTTCTGGTGTCGTGATCACCGACATTTGTGGAGTTGATGTATGATCTGGGGGGAAATCAAGACTCACCTCTCCGGGAGCCAGTTCCACATCCTGTAGTAACGCTTTTTTACGTTTATCGGCTTCTTCCGCAACGCGGTCGAGATCCCCTGGTGCATAATTAAATGCACGGCCTTTAGCCTTCCTGATGCCTGGGGATTTGTCATATGATTCCGGACTCGAAATCGAGTCACTTGTCGGGGATTGACTTTTCTCATAACTGAAAGCTCCAGTGGTGACTCCGGGTAATCTTCCGGGTCTTTTCCCGTCGTCAATAACTTTCTCGTCATATTCATATTCCTTCGTATATTCCATTTGACCCGGGGAACCGATTGAACGGTCTTGGTCAGCGACCGACGGGGAGCTTATGGGACTAAGCGTTCTATCGGGGGAAATGGGAGAGTCTGAACCATCAGTGGCATTACCATTAACTTGTTTTCTACCAAAGAAGCCGCCACTGAATAATCCACCAGTCTACGGAACGAAAATAAAATTCAAAACAAAATGTCCATGCAAAACCAAAAGTAATACATAATCATAATTTAGCCCAACAAATTAACCTCTACAAAATCAATCTAGAGAAATACTCGACAGCATCGAAATCAACGTAAATGTTAAATTAAGAAGCATTTTAAGTGAGCAATTAAATCTCATGGCTTATTTAATGCGTTATTATCCAAAAGCCCGACGTTCCCTTTTACACCACCAACAATGCCAAATTCGTACATTTTTCGGCCGTGCAAAACTGACGGATATTTTTGTAAACTATTGAAACCATATACTTCCCTAAAACCCTTCACCTTTTCAATCCGTATTTACCAGAAACCGGCAGACAGCCCTTAACTCTGTTACCTTTTTCTTTGATGGAGTCACATCCGACGAGCCATTTGTCATGTCCGCTGTAAGAGCGACAGGCTCCTTTTCTTTCCTCTTCTTTTTCTGTGGTTGCTCAATAACCGGCGTATGTTGCGGAGGGGAAGGAAGGTCATGGTCCGAAATAATTTTACCTCCGTCCTTTTGTGGTTCCTTCTTTTCTTTTGCGAAGCTGATCGGAGGTAAAACGGCGACTCCACCGATGGGTTTCTACCGAATAAAATTACGGACAAAAAATTACATAAATTGTTCCAAATCATTTTGGACATGCAAATCTCATTTAGCGACAACGACAACCCTTATAATGTACAAAAATAATTCCAAAGTTTATACATCTAAATTCAACTTAAAATTCCCAGTTGGCTACTAAAAATTAAAACTTGAGAGAGATGATAATAACATGGATCATTATTATACGAAAGACTATAATAGTTTAACAGTAAATTATTAAGAACTATTCTTATAATATATTATTAATTAGGACATGCAATTCAAAGCTGTTATAAGCGATAGTGTTCACTTTTGAACAATTAATTTGATCACACGACACACACAACACATTTTATAGGAGAGAGGTTTGGATGGATAAGAAATCAAGATGATGAAATAAACTAGTAGAACAGAACACATGAATTAAATGAATGAAGTTAACGAAGCAACTAGGATAACGATGCAACTGAAAAAAGCGAGAGACTGTAAACGCCAAGTCGATTATTTTGCGTTTCGTTTACAGTTTAATTTATCTGAAGAAATACAATATATCTGTTCCAGAGATAGAGTGAAAAAATTTCGACCAACGAAATACATTTTTCTCACGAGACTTTGATTTAATGTGGCATGAAAAGATGTACGAGTTTTTTGTACTATCACAGGAGCTAATACTGCTGAAAAAATGTCTAATTAAAAAAAATCATATCGATTAAAAAAAACAAAATATTTATAATTTAGCATTTGTAATTCCCCAGTTTAGAAAATACATTTTTGTTTTCAAAATTTCTGTGTCTACTAAAAAATACCTGTAAAAACTCCGTGGTCTCGACACAAATGGATTTGCGAGAGCGAAAAGCTAGCTGAAGTGCATAGGAATTATGACGGTGACTAAAAAGAGCAACGGAGGAGGGAGTAGTGATGACCCCCTGACTTTCTACGGGGGCGTTTTCACACTTATTCAAACTGTTCAAATCATTGAGACAAGCGAGAAGTGTAGAGGAAGCTAGTTCAGGCAAAGATCGTACCTTCGCCCTCACTTCCTCTGTACGCTCAACAGCAGCCTCTGATGAGCTCTGCTTGACCTCTTCCGCAAGTGAATCTTCGTCTCGCGCTGAATACTCGCCTTCATCTGAGCTACTTGTTGAGCCCTCCATTGAGCCATACTGTTCCAACTAAGGTAGCCATCATCATCATTTCAGTTACATCAACATTAGTTTTTCATTTAAAGATAAATTCAATCTTTTAGTACAATTATCGCATCACTAACATCACATCACCATCCATTGTGCATTTGTAGTACATTAATCGCATTAAAACTCAAATCGGTGCGTGACAATGAAGGCTCTATTCTAACTCATTTCCAATCAAAAGTACCTCGATCATTGCAACAACCTATACCACTCCTACTTCAATCGTGGTTTTATTTCAACTTAACATAAACCATGTAGTTCATTTTGTGATCTTGTGTATCTTTTCAATAAAATTTGTGTAATTAAGCGATTCCACACCACAGGGCTATGATCACTACAAAAGCGTGTTTGTGTTAGTGCCTTTTACAATTGAGTGTGTGTGTGGTTGTTTTTATATGGCAGTGTGCATAATATATATAATAATCCTTTCTGGCCTAATTTTAATTCGTGAAGTTCATAGTGTATTTGGCTTGAATTTGTATTTTGCGTTCGCAATTTCACATCTTGCATATATCGCAACTACAGCTTTTTTTAAAAATGCCAAACAGGGCGGAAAGGGTGTCACATCTAAATCTACTTTTTTATAGCGTTGCTGATGCTGAAACAATATTTTTTAAACTTAAGTGAAACAAGTCAATTTTCTTGCATTATAAATTTGACAGAAGAGGCAATCGATTCGAGTTTTGAACAGTTAACAATAAATTACCTTATCCTTCTTTTTATCATCCTTTAATGGATCTGGAATTGTGGTTCCTGAAGGTACTTGGTCACCATGTTGAGGACGTTTGCTACTTTCCAGATCTTCCATTGAACTATGTCTTGCGCCAAGAGCTACAAACAAACAATTTTTGGTAAATACAAATAAAAATCAACAGCTTGATTTATCAAGATATTATGTCATACGTACCATCCATACTTCTTGACGTAATATTTCTTCCGCTCAAGCTGCGTTCGAATTTAGGAGCAACACGATCTATCGTTGCATTTTTGGTTTCGTAGAAAGTTCTTCCGGAGTAACGGAATTTTGATCCAAATCTGGGGAAGAATCCAGATTTCACCGGTTGTTCAGGAGCCATCAACCTGTACAGACGTGACAAGACGGCAATTAAGTATAATGGGATTACATTCTGCGTCCAGCTGCCAAGTGTGAACATATGGGGAGAAAGAATTTTGGACTTGTTGTTTTAAAGATAATTACATGATTCATTTACTTGTTATTTATAACAACGCTCTATTGCTAAACCGTACCTGTCCCTATATACGGTGAGACCGCTAGCACAAACTCCAAGCTTAATATCCAGTCCATCCGAGTCTTTCGCTGGATGTAAGCTAACTCCATACATTGCCAATTTCTTGGCATTCTCCAAATAATTTAGCTCGGCCTCTGCAGGCGTCTGACCTCTGCAAGAAGGAAACAAGCAGAACATTAATGAAATCATTAACTTTTCATAAAGTATTTTATTACGAGTCAATTATTTTTAATCAATTATTTACTTATGAGTTCTGTGGAGCTCCATCACTTTGGTCTCTAGTTCTGGCGTTTGATTAGGGGCGAATTTGAAGTCTCTGAGGTAATGGCTCCTATGTTCGTCGGGATCATAGTCTCCTAACTCCGACTGAACCAAAAACGATCCCAGTAGAGCGTGCGTGACGAATGAACATGGCAATCTATATAATAGGAATATTATTTATGCACATGAAAACTTGATTAGCTCTCAAAATCATTTCTACATTAATATATTCATCTTCCATTCCACTTACTTTTCCGTCAAAATATCGTTGCGTACTTGTAAACATAGATGGTATCTCGTGATATCTTCATGTAATTGAGCTGGTTCTGGAGGGTAAAATTTTACCTGGAAATTTACTTCCCATGGTTCATCTAAAAAATAGTGGAAGACAGCAAATAAATAATGTATTATTTCACCATCCTTCAACAGCAAAAAAAAACTCGTTGGCGAGTATACAACAAAGACAAGAGAGAGCAAGACAGCTCGTCATAAATTTTCTAGTGCTTTCACTAACTTTTAATTTGTTTCGAGATCCTCTTCTCATTCTCCACCCAAACGGTGTAGCCATTTCTGTCCGTAAAATTTAGGCCAAAGTAGTCCTTTTCAACGAGGTTCACGAATTCACAGACTTTTTCGAATAGCTCCTGGCCTTTTGCTTTCCTCTGTAAAATATGAAAAAATACATAGCCATTGTTAAAAGGTAATTCATCCAATTTCCATCTCGTTGTCTATGACAGGGAGTCATGCGATGATGCAATGAATAACACAGTTCTAAACTCGTCTCGCTTGCCTGCCAGACAAAAATTATTATTTTGCTATGCCAGTTATCTATACCACCCCATCCATTTCTTTTTTTGCATCCAAATAAAATAATTGCCCAAATTGGCCAATCGCATTGATGTATTACATTTCGGCCAATCATATCTCTACAATTCCGCGTGGACTTTTGATAAATTGAAGAATTGACAGGGTAAGGAACTTTTTTTCTAGATAAATCGGCGAAATTGGTCTTTACTTTCTTTCACTCCCATTTCTTCCATATACACACATACTATTTTATGGCATAAAGTGTTTAGTGCAATATCATGACTATCCAACCATGACGGGTAAAAGCTCTTCCACTTCTTTCCCTTTTCCATGAAAAAGTAGGTCACATGTTGTAGAACATGAGATTCAATCTCCATTCCCCTTTCATGGACAAACAAAAAAGTCTTTTTGCTTCCAACGAAATGAACATGAAGTGCTATTATAATCTTCTATGGATATACATAAAATGTAAAGATAGCTATCTGATGATGACGGTCATCATCATCATCATCGTCAACATGCTTTATCCTCTCTTTACTCCACCATTCGATTCACGTCTGTTGACCAGCCCAGGGAAAGGGGATTTTCAGATGAAAAAATGTTCTTTTTCGAGAAGTCTTATCATCTCAGATAAAAAGGGAAGGGCCTTAGGAAAGCAAACATAAATATATTTAACCCAGCCGGATCAAAAAAGGAAATGATTTTGGGGAAAAGCAGTGGTGAATCAAGTTGAGTAAGGTTGAAGATAAAAAAAAGGTACTTTGAATGAATTTGGATGGAAGATGTGTGCGTGCTCAAGATACATCTTGGGAGATATCATCTCATCACATCACTATATATACCATCGCCTAAAAGCACAGGTAGATAAACAAGTAAAACGTAAAAAAAAATATTGTCTTACGCACGCTACTCACCCACGCACGTGCGTGTCCTATAGCTCACGAAAAGGTTTTTTTAGAAAGAAATAGGGAACGAAGGCGATCGGTCGGTGTGAGTCCTGGTTTTCTATTTCAGCTCTTCTCAGTTCATGAATGAATTCTCTCGCACAGAGAAGATATTTTATGTACCTGAGCAGAAACTCGAGGTTTCTGTGGCTGTGCATCTGCCCTTTTTTGTGCCACAGAAACTTTCTACTTTCTCCTCTTATTATTACATTCATGTCATGTCTATATATATTCTTACTTTTATCAACCAAACTCGCATACAAAAGTTAAGGAAGTGGTAGTACATTCGCTAAAATTTTGTATCCAAATTAGATTTAAGACTATCCGGCAATACGAAACAGTTGGGAGAGTTTTCGTAGACATGGCCAAATGAACACAAAAAAAAGCCGAAAGTCTACTAATAACAACGTTGCCTTTTACTTTAGCTTCTGCTATTCTAGGTTCGTGGTTGCTTGGAATGAGGGTGGATTGGATCAATAGTTTGAGCTTATCTTTTTCCGAGCTGGTGTGTGGTGTGCTTCCAGCTTCCAACATCACCTACTTTTCCTTTTCATCATGCCATTTGCACATGATGTACGTAGTAAAAACCAAGTCATCATCGTCGTGGAAAGTGGAAACTTCTTCCAAAAATGAACGATGGTAACACTTACAACACTTATTATCAGCCAAGTTATCCAGGAATGAATACGGCATTTGAAGTAAAGTTCAACATCATATTGAACGGAGTAAATTAGGAATTTTTGTCGTTTTTGTTACAAAAATTGAAAAAAAAAAATTTGCTGATATGTATGGCCAAATTTTACACTGTACCGTAGATTGAACATATAGAAATCGGGAAATACATACAAACAAAATGTGTATGTGTCATTTTATCGTCCTCTTTTCCAATTGAGATTGGCATTTTCTAGGAAGACGGCTTGAGCCAACCTTACTGCATCCGCAATGCTGATGGCTCCAAAATTTGAGTCATGAGTAGAAAAATAGCTTTTTACACCATCATTTTGTAGATCAATGAGGATGAAAATGCACGAGAACAGGCTGGAGCATATACATGCATTATTCATAGAATGCAGTTTCCGGCAAGCAAATTGTGTGACAACATCATTTTCTTTGCTCCCATAATCTACCAAGATGAAGTCATTTACAAACGGGAATAGAACCATAACAAGAGACAAGACTTTTTATAACAAATCTCTCTGAAGTCATACTGCAGTAAAAATTGAGTGAATATGGTGATGATGATGATACCTCAATACGATACCAGTAGTAAGCAACAGGAAACTCAAGACCGAACCAAACCAAAGGACAGTTTGAAAACGTAAAAGTAGAATATCATGTTAAACTTGCAATTTACAAGATTCGTTGTAGAAAACAGTCCAAAGGTTCTATTCTTTTTCATACTTCCTTCCCTTTACTTTACCGCAGTTTCAGTCAAAATAAAAAGAACAAAGACTTCCATGCCTTCATTTCAACCTTTTCTTTTCGTATTGAAATTTTGCATGCTTCCTTCCTTTCACATGGAAAAGTTTTAAATTAGTTTCTATTCAGGCAGCTCAAATGCATTAGAAAAGCAGGGAATTTAATTCGTCCTTTATCAAAATGCCGCACTCTACTCGACATTCATGCATCTCAATTTTATGGTTCCAGGCTTCACTTAATATGCTACTGCAGGCATTTTTCTTCAAGAAAATATAATTTAGCTACAAAGAAAAAATGAATCTTATGAAAGAATCACAACAAAACCTTGTTCTTGTCCTGTCACATTCTTCCTTTTTTTGTAGGAGGTCAAAGTGAAAAACTGATTTCTTTCAGCTTCAAGGAGCAAACTAAACTGAATAACAAAAAACTCCATTGCTTCATAAAACGTGTTTTGAGTAAGAAAACATGCATTTATACATTCACTCCATTTAAGCAGGTATAGCTTGGAGCAGTACACGTACTTGAGCAACTTGAGCCGTATCCTACATTTTTTTATAAAGGAATATAGAAACTGGAGAACAATTTAATAGTTTTCTCTTCATGAATCGGGCCCATGCCGGGAATTTCTCTTCCACGTAGGTACAAGAGAAAGAAATGAAATTTTATGGTGTTGCTCTAAGGCTCAAGAAAGTTGCACAATCCTAGATAAACTCCTCATGGAAAAGTATAAATGAAATGATCCGCTGGACGCAATTATATTTGTTCCAAACAAGGAGAAAGAGGAAAAAAATGCCTTCTTATCATAGATACGCCTTATTATAATAAGTCGGCAATGAAAATGCTCGTCAAGTATTATACTTATACTTGCTCAAAAATCGCGTCGCACTGGAGAAACTTGTCTTAAAATGAGAGAGAAACTATGAAGAAAACTGCCTGTTGGGTTAGATGGTTTATCATCATATCATTACTGGAAGTGTACGCTTTTTTACTACCTTTTTCTCCCCTCGAGCTTATTTTCTTTTATAATTGGGTCAAAAATTGTAGCAGCTAAGCTATGTTACTTTACTTCTTGTATAAGTTACAATTACAGGGGCAATAATAAACTTAAAAAAAATACTTAAGCAGCGAAACAAAAAAAAACGAGACAGGAAGCAGGCTGAAAAGGAACTACTACCATCCATTCCACACACTCTTTCACCACAACGGCAACACCGACAAACAAGCAACCAGAAGGAGAAAAAAAGAAAGTTTATTTACGATTTCAGCGTTGCCAAAAGCCCTAGCACTCCACACTACCCCCGTCGCCTCACCTTTTTTCTCCAGAAATGAGACAAAAATCAATAGGCTGGCATGGTTGTGGGTAAAAAACCAAGAAAGCTTTTCTTACATTTTTATATGAACTTTGACTACGAACGAATGAATACTACTCGCCTCTTTATGACTTCTTTCCAACAACCCCCATTTTCCCAATCCATTCCAATCTAGAATTTAGCCTGGCAGCATATTTTATGGAAATATTTTATGCGAGCTTTATGAATACGTGTTACAGCAGTTCGACTCGACCCGATAAAGGATTTTTACGTAGAAATGGTCCCTCACACGCTCCCATTCTTCTCCTTTTTTTTTCTGGTTCACTTTAATCAGTTATGGTTCGGTAACTTTTTCTTCTACGCCACTCAAGAGAGTAATGGAGTAATCACGGAGAAATTAGGTTGGAAAAGAATGGCGCTTTTGGTATACATACTCGACGTAGAAATCCTTTCTTTCAAGAGAAACCTGAGACATTTTGCTACTACGCATGGGCCGAAAAAAAGATGAGTAGCAATGGGTTGAGATTCTACGACCGAAAAACCCTCAATTCAAGAAAATGTTGCTGGAATGACATGACACGCCACGAGATAAATGAAAAAGAAGTATGCTCATTGAACACAGCTGGTTGCACCAGGCAAGGCATCCAAGAAAGGGCGAGTTATGTCTATGATGCATATTGCATGCATAAAGGCCACTTCCTGAATTTCTTTTTTCCTGACAAACTAATCTCACGCGGTGTTGTGTGGTGCAGCGAAGGAAAATTTTTCTCCCTATTTGATATTTTTCAAGAACTTAGGCATGACGTTAGTGCACTAGGGCTGTTGATTTACTACTCCGGTACCGCAGCAAACACTAAACATCAAACATCATTGCGCATTGACATTCCATGACTTTCATTTATTTCGAAAATGTCTTCCGTAGTGGAGGAGTCCCCCAAGAAAAACCATTTACTTTTTCCCCTTCATTGCAATTTACTGCCGAACTTAATACTCCCAAATACCTTCCTTCCATAATTTGATAGAGACAAAGAGAGGAAAGATAACGGTGGACACTTGCTACTACAACCGAGTATAAACAATGCCATTTAAGTCGTCCTCTGGGTAAATAAAAGTCATTTTCTACCATCATTAAAGCACCTGCTAAAAGCTTTGGAATTGATGTGATGTGACTCGCATTTAAAATCCCATAAAGGACCGAGCCGGGTTTCTCCAACCCATTACACTTCATGGTCTTTCCTCATCGAGATACATTTATTTTAGCGATAGGAATTAAATGGCCTTGGTCCCGTTCTGTTTCTCACTATCCAACTCTAATTAGGGGCACACTTTCAAGCTTTCCCTTTCTCGGCCTCCAGTAAACTTAAAAAGGACAATTTTCCAGAATTTTCTATAGTGCTCAATGAGAAACAACATGACATACATGTAAGTAAAAAAATACGCTTCTTACATTTCCACATTTATCAGAGTCATGTGTGCCACTAAATGAGCTAGGCATCAGTCTTATTACTGCTAACCAGAAACTTTTCCGCTTGACTTTCTGAACCTCATCAAATTAATCTCAAATAGCTGTCACGTCTCCCACAAACATCCAACTCGAACTCATACTCCTTCCTCCTTAAACTATTTTTTTTCTAAACGAGAGGAACGTCTTTTTTGAACGGTTTATGGCCACTAAACCGTTCCAAAATATCAAGACTCTTTTCAGGTCTGGAACTCGTCATTTCCGACTTTTAGCTTCATTACAAAGTCATACATATAAACGCATATTTGTACAAAGTTTTTTACGCACATCCAATAATATCGCTCCCGATATCATCACTCTCGTATTTCCAGTGTAAACACACAAAAACGACGGCATGGTGTAGCATAATAAACAGAGGACGAAGTAGATAAGATAGGCGTTACTCTTATCAACTTTGAGTATCAAATCCGAAGAGAATGTATCTTTATAGCTTCAAGGGTTGAACCAGAAACCGCGTTTTGAAAAGACCAACTTCCAACTTTACTTCCACCACCACTATTGCCAGCAGAAAGTTTTGGTGAATATATGAATATGAATATTTATTTAAAGACATCACAAATGTGATACATTGTCCTCGTCCTAATATTTTTATCCGTTTATTGTATGCATATCGCTATAATATAATATAATATAATCATTAAAAAAATCAAATTATACAAAGACGAAAAGAGTCTATTCCACTCATATAAGCACATGCATTAAGGTACGCATTTTTATTCCGTCGTCAGTCAGACAAGTTTTTTGTGGTTGCGCTGTGCTCCAGTGGGTCGTTCCAGGAAGGATTTTACATCACATTCAAATATATATTTCCCACAATCTATCCATTTGATCCTCATCACGGAAATACTGTACTGCTCTACCAAGAAAAGAATGTGCCATATGAATTCAATATGAAAACGAGAGAATACTACTAACTATAAGCATATAACAAAAATGTAATATTTTCTATGTAGACTTTTTTTTGAAAATGAAGAAGCAAGTACAACTTAATCTAATCCAATCCTTTTTGTCTTTCTACATCATCTTTCCTCTCATTTACATATTTACACAGTTACATCGCTCCCTCGGAAGCAAGAGATAAACTGGGAGAAAAAGCAGAGGCTACTTCATACTTACATCCAGAAAAGGAAGAGTATCAACCAACTCAAAATATTGTAGAGGGTAGAAGGTGACTAATGCTAAGACATGGGAGACAAGACAAAACCCTAGAACAAAGTACGAATAGGCATGTTTTTCGTCTCTGAAAACTTCAGAAAAAAAATATCCAAAATTTCGAAATGACTATTTTCGTCTTAACAAGGCAAAAGTTACGTAAGGAAAAAAGAGGGTTTATATATTTTGTGTCTACCGCAAAGCTATGAAAAAATACAATTCTCCAAACGACTTCTCTTTTCCCTAAGGATGTTATTGTCAAACTGCTTGTACTCAAGTAAAAGTCCCTTTCTAACCCATCCAATGCCAATAAGATGACACACCGAAATGAATGAATGAAGACTGAACATGGTGAAACAACAGTAGTAAAAAAATAACAAATCTATTCCCTCGCAGTTTTACACAAAAATTCCAATAATAAATATACTTTTCCAAGAAAACTTTTCCGTCTTAGGGAAACACGCAAGGTATTAAAATAAAATAGTAAACAAACTCCTTGAATACTTGAAATTGTTTTAAACTTCCTCCAACTTGCAAACAAATATTATTGCTTGAACGGGCAGAACGTTTAAATAGAAAAAAAAAACCCAGTGAATGGCATGAAGCAATAATAAATACCTTCAGAGGAGTAGCTATTTTAAACAACGTTTCTGTAATTTGAAATGGAAAGGGAGACAATCAAAGTTGTGTACACAAAATCAAAATGGAAATTTTACTTCTAAAGAAAGTTTCTTTGTTTCATTCCTCTCCCTTTTTCAATTAGAAAACCTGTGTACATCACGATCATTATTACAACTCCCAAAGGCAACACATTTCTTTATGCACATCATGAAATCTCAGACTCGTCATTAAACCAAACTATTATTAAAGACTCAATTTTCGTCAGACTCACTCAAAAAAGTATAAAATCGGGGAATGAATGCTAAATAAAATTGCGTAGCTGTATAGTTTTGATTCTATCGTCCGACAATATTACACCTCACCCCTTCACCTCTGTGAGTCAAAAAATCCTTTATCAAAATACTTTGAGACAGCCCGCTTATTTCCCCTTTTTCTAATGAAATGCTAAAATAGGTGATGATAGAAAAGTAGGTGTACACACTCCTTAAATGGATGAAGCAGTGAGAAACTTCAAATTTCAGATTTACTAATTATGACACGTTTGGGATCGCTATCGACATTACTAGAATAAATATTGTGTTGATGACTAAAGGATTTTAATTATTTTCAGTTTCAGTCATTCACAATTATTGCAGGATTGGTTTCGTAGTGTAGAAGTGAAACACGCATTCATTTGCATACTTGAATTAAAACATCGAATGCTAAAAAACGAACAATCAACACTCTATGAAAAAGTGTCGTAGATAATGCCCTCCTCTCAATCCTCTGTCCATCGCAAACTCTCATCACATTACAAATCACAAGGCCGTACATTGTACGGTCTGATAGATTGAAGAATCAAATTCAAATGGCATAAACAACACAAATAAAATTACAGATTGTAGCATGTTACATGTAACTCATAACTAGATATTCCTACTAAAAATCTCTTTAAACCGTCTCTAATATCCTAAAACCCAAACAATCAACACATTTTCACATGAAATACGTTCACAGTTTATACAGCACGACAGCACGTCTGCAAGGAAGGAAACATAAGTATTTGGATATGCATAGGCACTGGATATAAAAATGTGATACGATAATGATGATATAAGCTCTTGCAGATTCGAATAATATGACAATTTACTCGTGGCGTGTGTGTGGGGTCAAATTACTTTCCCGTCGAGTCTGCCTGACTCTTTCTAATTCACATTTTCTTTTCATAAAACGATCCTTTTTTATATGAAACACATTTTTTGGCTTTCCTACAGCAAAATACTAAATTACATTTTTTTGGTTTCTGGTGCCCATCTGAAAATGAATGGCATAGTTTTGCTGGCAAACGCCATCCTCATCATCATCATGAGGATCTAAAAAGCCCAATTCTTTATTCCTCAGAGAGCATTAGGGAAACTAGACTCATCTCATATTACATCCTCCACTACTCCAAACACGATGGCAAACCACTCTCGTCCCATCTAGTAAATGCAGCAGAGTGGAAAATCGGTATACGACTGACTACGACTTGCAAATCATTCCGGCTTTTCAGCAGCATAACTAATAGAACATAATTATAGGGAAACATTTATCACAGTAGCTTATAGTAAGCCAAACCACCATGAAGTCTTACCTATATGTACATACATGTATATGAGTTTAATGTTTCGGAGAGATTGTTCTTGTACTATTTTCTCCAGAAAATAATCTGTTCTTTCTTGACAAGACGAGACAAGAAAGATGAGATGTCCGATATTATCTTTCTGTAAAATGCACACCCAATTTTACTGCTGTTCGCCTACTACCTACCTCCATCATCAATCCACATCTCAACCCATTTATCATGCAATTAGGGGAAAGGGTGATGCCAAAGAATGCCTTCGCCATCAATGGTAACAACGTGCGCACACACAAGAAAACATGATTTTATGAGTGAAGTGAAGTCAATTTTGTAAAATTAGCCATGATGATTCCACAATAATCGCTATTTCGTCTCTGCCTCCAAAAATTATTTGCATTTTACTCCAACACAGTCCATAAAACATCTTGCATTTGAAAGATGGTAAAATCCTATTCATTTTTATTGAGCCATTCTCCCACCGCAATGATCCACAACAAACTCATGAAAACCTTACTATTCATGAATTCAATGTGTCTTGTCGTCGTCGGTCAAAATTTGAAAGTGCCCATTTGAGACCAATGAAAGAATTAAATATAACCATAACCTCGATCTCATATCAACTTAAAAAGTATTAGTAGTTGAATACGTTGACCTCCTCTTTGCCTTTTCAAAAGGTTGAAACAAGGATGCATTCAAACACCACGACACCGTCATCCTCATCTCAAATCTCAATAAAAATATGACGAGATTCTTTAACTATTTTCGAGAGTCCTTTTGATTCAACTCCATTTTACAATTACGCCTGATGATGGGCTTCGAAAGAGATAAGAGACTCAAGCAGAGACACAAAATTATGGATGGCGATTTTGTAACGCCTGCAGAAGAAAAGGACTGTGTCTACTTACAGGCAACAGCAACATGTATCATTATTGTTTTGAAGGTTAAGTGACAAACAATGCAACAAAAGGTTTCGTTTCGTGTCGCATCCCCTCAAGCGCCACTCTTCATTTCATTCATCATCAGCAGCAGCAAACAAGCAATTAAACATTTTTATTTTTTGATGATGATATCATGCACAATTTATTTGTGCCTTGCTAGCGATTTCGTCGTCGTGTAGTATCTTCGTAATGTCCTTTTTGCTAGCTCGCACTCGTCATGATATACCTACACGCGAATGACATAAAGCAACGAACCCTTTATTACAGCTTGTTTGTTTGCATGTGATTAGGTCAACGAGATTATTTGTCTGCATCTTTTTTCTAGTCTGTACAATCATAAAATATATTTTTAAAAATGCAATTAACTGGAATATGGCATTCCAAACAGCAGTAGAAGCAAATTAAAACTGATGACATGAATATGACAAGACTGTAAAGAATGAGTTTTTCTTCTAAAGCAAGAATGGAAGGAAATGAGGACAATGAAGTAATAAGATTACATGGACTTGTAAACAAATATAACAGAATAATTCCATTCAATTCATGTCTTCACCCTTCGTTGATTATTTCTTAAGCTTCCCACAATGACTTCTTTAATCCTTTCTACTCCATTTCGCCTTTGTTGTTTAGAATTTCCGTTATATGGTTGCGCTTTTATTGCATATGTGCACCCGCATATTTTAGGTCGTTTGCCAGATGCCATGCAATAGAAATATAACAGAATAATTCCATTCAATTCATGTCTTCACCCTTCGTTGATTATTTCTTAAGCTTCCCACAATGACTTCTTTAATCCTTTCTACTCCATTTCGCCTTTCTTCTTCAATTATCATCTTGCTTTTGCTTCGCTTATGCAAGAGAAAATACTTTTTGCGATTCTTTGGTCCCGTCTGTAATAAAACTACAAAAATAATGGACTCTAGCAAACTTCGTAATTTGCCTAATGGCAGAAGCACGGGTGTAATTACAATAATACATAATAATAACCCATTAAAGCTTTAACATGATAAATACAGCAAATAAGAGAAATGCATCATAACGGTTCATGGACTTGCAAGCGTTCTCTGGTAAAGAAAACTGAAACTGAAATACATTTGTTCGAAAGAATTGTATTACACAAATGCACGAGGAGGGACGGATTCGGAGGAGTGTCGCAGTTTCACGGCAAAGTTACACTGCTTTAATGAGCTTTTCAACTTACCCCTTAACACATAAATCTTTCAAGGGCTTTATTTCAGGTCAGTCAGACAGGTGTATGTTGATTTTCCCTAAACAAACCCTGAGATAAAAATACTTTCACGCGCATGATAAACAAATGTGCACACCGCACATGTTATTATTGAGTAACATTTTCATGGAAGCAGTTCCTTTCTAGGAAGGAAAACAAACTTGGCCACACTTCTATTGCATGGCATCTGGCAAACGACCTAAAATATGCGGGTGCACATATGCAATAAAAGCGCAACCATATAACGGAAATTCTAAACAACAAAGGCGAAATG
>JAHZMX010004017.1:0-21369 GCA_027743895.1 Seira musarum
CATTATAACATGATGAAAAAACAGCATTTAACCCTTTACTCAGCTACGTCCTTATCGCTGTTTTAACTGCACTAGTTGATGTTTATTATAATTGCTGTCAGGTAAAGACTTGTAACCAAAATATGAAATACATACCTGATTCAGTATTTTCAAAGTCGCTGAATGACGGCTACAAATTTGTCTTGGTTCGAAGAACTATCTGACGATGGGGAAAGTTAGGATTTCAGATTATAAAATGCAAAGATCAAATATCGAGTCCCTTCATTTTGACTTCCCAAACTTATGTGTTCCAGGAAGCACAAGCATGCGGATGATTGTAGTTTTGTACCTTTTTCGTTAGATTTGTACACAAAGAGCACACAAAAATGATTATAAGCGGTAACGCTTACTTCTTTTGTTTGCTAACGTGTACTAACTCGCGTTTGTATATTGTTGTGTACAATATGAACCGTTTCATCATTTAGTATACGTCTTTTTCGAACACAAATAGTAAGTACAAGTACTTATTGAAATGAAACAATACTTAAATTCGAACCAAAAAACCCACGTTGTCTCTAGTTGGGCTATGCTATAGAGGAAAAACAGGAATTGAATAAACCTCTCTTTTAGCTAACGCATATTACCGACTCATTGTTCGTCCAAAAAAAGCATTTTTTTGTAACTGACCTTGATAATCTACATCTCGTATTCTCTCTCTCGCTCTCTCTTCCTTTCTCTCACGAAACTTGACTTGTTCAGTGTAAAGCAAGTGCTCTCAATTTATTTTATTTTGTTGAATTAAACTTGTACGTCCTCCATGAAACACGATTCGAGGAAAGTGCGGTGAAAGAACACAAAAGAAAAGTGCAAGAGCAACATTCCAGAAGGGCAAAAAAGTATATGGCAAAATAAAAGGAGAAGCTGACAAAATGTTCTATAGAAATGGGAAAACAAACCAACACCAACAATTTTTTTGTATGGAATATCTAGTAGACAAGAGAAACTTACCCAGAACCAAAACAACTGGAGTTAAACTAGCGTTTTTATTCTCGTCGTCCGCCACTTTGCGTACCAATAGAGACGAAGGTAAGCCTCTAGTTGTAAACTTCTCGCATTATTTTTTCCCTTCTTTTCTCACATTCATTCCCACTGACCGCTCGTAACGAAACAAAACTGAAACAAGAAACGCTCGTTGCTTTAATCTGATACTGTTACGTAAAGCGACACTATTTAGTTAGTTCATCTTTCTTTAGTCTCCTTGAACTCCCCGTTTGAACTACAGTGTCAGTGAGCTGTTAAACAATCATCAAATTTCACTAAATATTGAAATTCATTGAAAATGACACAATTCTATCTAGAATTCAGAAACAGCTCGAGCCTTTTCTGTTTCTTCTGTTTTTCTATGCCAATGTGACTCGGATATTTTTTCTGCCGTTTATTTTGGTTCCGTGTGCTCCTCGTGTTTCACACACACACACATACACACACACACCGGATCACTTTTCGTGGCAAACTAGTGTCTCATACAGTAAATGTATTCCATTTTATGTAAGTCCAGTACGCAAATGCATCTCTGCACATCCGCCCAAACCCAAACGCCGAGAAAGGTTTTCTTCATAGAATAATGGGACCAGCCTACAAAGCAATTTATTTTTACAACTGAAATGAAGGCAGGCAGGCAGGCAGGTCGTATTAAAAATGTTGGATAGAGCTGCAATATAAAATGCGCTTGTTTGAACTAAGCAAAAAAATTCTCTTTGGAAAGAGGGCTGCAAGCTAGCTACCTCTCTCTTTGACTACAAAACGAATATTTCGATGAGCTCTAACTTTACATCCACTTTTTTATTTGTTGGCAAGTGAAAGCGGACGGACGGGGAAAAGGCAAGAGCAAAAAAAAGTGAGTTTCGTAAAAGATGAGCACAATGGTAACGCGAACGACTCGCGTTACGCGAGATAGTAGAAGTGAGTGAGGCAAAATAAGAGAGTGTCTATAAAATGCATGAATGTTATATTCGTCTCCGAAATCCATGTAGCCGTGAGCAAAGCTTCCTCTCACTCACACTTTTTTCTCCTATAGAAACATTCAGGACACTACTGGCTGAAACCACTCTGCACACTAGTCCTCCTCCAAAATCTGCAAACATATATTATTATTTAATGTTATGAGGAAAACAAGGGGCAAATTGAAGATGTGTTGGCCAAAATACAATTCTAAATTGAATGAGTCAAAAGCGTAGGAAAACGGAAGAAGCTTATTATGCACAGTAGAAAATGAGGTAATCAGCTTTGTCAATTAGTCTTCTTCTTTTGTCGCCTTAGGTCAGTCAAAGTTAACCTAAAACCGTGCTTAAAAATCAAGCTTTGAAAAGCTGCTACTCACATTTCCCTTATTTCTCCACAATTCTGAAATTTCACAATCTAACTAGGTACGTCATACTTACATCTTTGCGAACCAAACAATTTTTAGAACTCAGGTTTACAGCCTTACATAGATACATACATACGTACACAATTTCACAATCTTATAACCAGCAAGCATTTACATACATGATCTTTTTATGCGATAGCAACTTCAAATTGGTAAGTAATGTGAACTATGTAGAGACAGAGCTTGTTTTGTGATAATTACAAATACGTATATAATATAATGTACATTGAGCGTATGTTTATGAGTGTGTGTGTGTGTGCTCTATGTTATAGCATAACGAATGAGTTATTCTCGGAATATTTTGGCAGATTATATGATTTTTTGTTTGCATTTTCTCCCAACAGCTCCCAGCTAATTCACGCTTTCCCACGTATGGTTCGCTTATCATGGCTTGCTCGCCTGTAGAAAAGTATTTTTTTTATTCCACTCAAAACTACATACTCTCTTTCATCTAGAGCATTTTCCAATCCAGCGAGTCGTCATATAGCATTTTCGCTAGCATTGCTGGGAACCTTCCGAAGGAGAAAGCAATTTAGACTCTTAATTTCCCAAGGTCCTTCCCGCATCTCACCTTGAAAGTAAGCCTAGCCTATAGCCTCAGCCTCATGAACATACAGAAGGAAGACTTGGAAGAGCAAAACCAGAAGTTTAATTCCTACCTACGCAAGTAAGTGCTGGATTTACAGACACTTAAATTTCATATTTGAGACCGCTCTTTCACCACAAAAAGTACGCCCTTGTTGAGCTGTTTCGAGTTGAAAACAATTTGGAACTGCTTACTGTCTCGTTTGCTTTCATTCCTTGCTTGAACTTTTCCAAACATTTCGTTCAATTAGCTTTTAATCACTTCATCTCATCAGTCGCCCTTTAATGCGAACACTCTTGTAAATTCAAAAAGAAAAAAAAAACTTGCAATCACTTACAGTATTTACAAAAAAAAACACGTAATTTTCCACCAATGCCTTCTACCCTTTAAATTTAAGTACCTGGTTGTAAAATATACATCAAACATGTGCTTCGATCTCTTAATGCGCAAAATGAAAAGATTAATTGTGGAAGACTACTCTTTCACTTTTTCTTCCCTGATGATTTTTACTTGGAAGAATCAGGAAAAGGAATCAAAAGAAGAGATTTAAAAACCATTCTGCGAGCATTCAATATCCAGTTTGTTTAAATTTTGTTGAATCACCTAAATTTTTCATGTCCTCATTCCCATTCTGCAGATTTTCCAACTTTTCCTTTTCAGTCTAAAAGAAAGTTACGGCATTGAAAAATTTCGTAAACATGTTTACTTACTACTTCTCTTTTTCTTTCAAAGACTTTTTTGGGCAACTTGCACAATCGGCAGACCTAACAATATAGACAGCTATAGCTATGAAATCTGCTGAAGCTATACTCTTTGGGCACAAATTTTACAAAATGATCTTAACGGTATTAGCGTCAGCAGCATTCCCATTAATTACAAAATGATTCTAAGTTTGCTTCGAATTGAAGTATTCTTTGCCATTTTAATGCTTTGTATAAAAGCTTAGAAAATTGGAATCACTGGCTTTCCCTAAAGGTGCTTTAAAAGACTTATAGTTGACCGTATTCTAAATTCTGCCTTAAATATAACATGTAGCATCAGACACAGATACTTAAAATGACTTGTAAAATCCCAATATTTAAGACCTCTTTTGTGATAACAACCCCTTTGTAGAAAAAAACATGTACGTACAGACTGATTGTGGTTTGCTAAACATGAAAATTCTAATAACACAAAGTCTTAAATACTAAAATAAATAATCCTATTGTAAAAACCTCGTGTGGCGTTTGAAGTAGATTCGTCAAATTTGTCATAAGTCCATTATACGTTTGTATCTTCACTACACTTGTATTGTAACATGAGCTTGAATTGAACCACGACACAATAAACTTTAAGGCATTGCAAATTCCATTCAATTCAAAACTGTTTCAAATTACCCCAGGAAGTTTGAGGTACGGATTCCCCTTCGACAGACAAGATGATGAAATTATTTATTTCGTCTTTCAAATACCGCGAGGTCTCGAACTCTCTTCTTTATTGAAGTTTGCACAAAACGGGGATACAATGATTTCGGGCATTTAATGCTGGGAACTACATGGGGCTTTAAGAAAGTATATTTCCAGCGAAAAGCCGTTTTGAAGAAGATGATAATCAAATTCAATGATTGGTAATTTTCTAAGACACGAAAATGTATAACGCAGTCATGAGTGCAAGTACAATATATTATATCACTTCTAAAAAATATGCATTTTCAAACAGGCGGAAAAACCAATATCACACTTTCCTGGAGGCTCCTCTTAAAGAATGTCGAGAAAACATACTCGTTCGTCATAAAGAATATGAATTTCTATTACGATATATTTATAATTAGGTAGTTAAATAGCTCATTTTTCATTTAAATATAAACGCGCGTTCATTTAAACTAATACAGATGTGTTCTTCGATTGGGAAAAAAAACATTTGCATTTTTTTAAGTTTGCCTTATTTGGCATTCCTACCTCTTCAATTCCGGCATATTATTTTGATATGTCCATACCGTTAAATATGTTTGCAATAATAAATCCAAAAGTAATCAAATGGGTTTAATAAGTTTATATTTATACTTTTCAAACATGTAAGAACATATAATAAAATAACGATTCAGAACATCTTCTCTTGTTCTCAGACAGCCTTTTTGTTGAAATAGCTTCAATCTATTTCCGAATCTTGTATGCAAACTTTCACAGGATATTAATTGAACGCTTGTCATTTCTACATATGAACCAGAATCATGTTCTTGTCTTGGGAGAAATTAAAAATAGTTTTATTTTAAATCAAAAGGCATTTTCAGTGGACAAGTACGGTAATGTTTGTACTGTGATCAAACTGATGATTAGTGAGCCTTCAATCGGACAATTCTTTAATTCCCAGAGAAACTCATGTTCAGCTATTTATGTACGTAACGTAGGTACACATACATTTTTTTGTTTACTTATAGCAATTAGTTGCTCACCACTACAAAAACTGGCTTAAACCTTAAACCTGAAACCTTAAATCGAAATATTTGCAAATACATATGCCGAATCATATGTCGACATACAAACTGAATTTGTAAAGTAAGAAGTTTCATTCAAAGATCCTTAAGGTTATTTCTTTTTTAGAAGCAACTTGGCACTTCCAAAAATAAAATCTGGAACCATTTATCAACAAAATCTTAGACATTTTTTTTACAATTGCATATTATAATTAGTTCATGTGAAGTGTTGGGTAAATATGTATGTTTTTCCACCAGGAAAGTTTTCAATGTTTTTTAAGTTACACAAACTTTCTAACCCAGCCAGTTTCATAAGTATAATGCTAAGTATTCCACTCGAATAGAACCATTTAACGAGCACATGCGCAACTGTGAGTCAAAAAAATTGGGAATTAAATAGGAATGTGAATTGAAAAGTGGATGGATGAGACGATCAGTTTCAATGCATAGATATCTAAAAGTAAATATGTCCTTTTACTTTTACCCACTGAAGAGCATCAAAAGACCATCAATATCATTACTGTGATCACTTTCTCCGTGAAATTGAGTTTCTACTTATTTCGTATTTTTCCATGACTATTTTTATCGGCGCGTGGTGGTAAGTTCTGAAAAATATTAATGTAAAAATATCTAGAGCGATCATGTAACCGGAATTAGTCTTGTTTGCAAGAATGGCATGAAAAGATTTTCTGAGAAAAGGGAAATTATGTACACATAACTAATTCTCCCAATTAGGGCGCCCACGTTCTCATTTATTTTTCACCTTAATCCCCCTGAGCATTAGAGATCTCACATCAACAGCTTACGAAATCTGAGACTTTTTTCCACTGTTATTTTGCATAAGTTTTTTTTATGAAAGCAATGCAAGTGGCTGAATATTTGAAGAGAAAACTGCAAGACTTTACACACACATAGAGATGTTATTGTTTCCTCTCAACAAAACATTACTCTAAATGATGAACTCCCCAAAGTTTGAACAACAACAATTCCATATGTATGAACTCTCGATTTTTTAATCTTTTTAATAACGTTTTATTTGAGGTCATCTTTTCTACAGTAAGCTGTAAGTATAAATATTCATTCTGAACTCGTCTGAAGACGGGATCAAGATTGCATTTTAATTTAAATATTTTATTCCACATATGTATTTTCATCACTGTTGAAGTTTACATGAAAGATTCCGGTTTGCAGGTTTCTTATTGCCTGAACCATGTCTCAATGTGTCATGCTCGACTTTTCTTTAATGAGTATAAGGCTGAAAAGTAAAGTTCAAAATTTCAGCCCTAAATAAGACACTTACCTTTCTAATCATTTGCAATATCGTGAAAAGAAAACCCATTTTCCATCATTTGAAATAGTCATGAATGCTTTATTCTGTTCTACCCAACGGTACTTTTTGACAATTCTCTAACGTCGGCTTTATCGAATAATGGAATCATTATGTACCCAGAATGATTTTTTACTTCGACCTTCTCGATTTGGCTGGTTTACGTTGTTTTTATTACCTTCAAACATTTCTCGTTAATCATTATAGGACGGGTTAGGATTTTTCCCCAGTAATAGACACAGCTTGTTCCCCTATTTTGTAACGATAAACGTAATAATTGAACTATGTCAACTTGAACATGAAAACTTTACTGTCCTTCGAGATAAATTGTAAAAGACTTAGACAAAATATTAGCGCCTCGATCTAATTTTCATGATCGTACCAAGAAAAACCCGCATAGACCTAATATCAAGCCCTAATTGAAAGTTTTCTTTTCGCTGAATGAAAGCTTAATGGCAATGACATTCTATTATAATAAATACACATTTATGATGATGCTTTCAGTACCTCCAAGATTTATGTACTGCCAAACTCCGATTCCTCGTGCTCGACAATAACTTTTTTTAGGTTGATAACTTTACTCTTTGATTTAGATTAGGTAGGCATAAAAAGCATCAGTGACCCTTTTTGTTAACTTTTTCAAATTGGACATCGTATGATTGTACCATCATGCATCAAATTCTTAATTTTAATCCCAAGGATGTAGGACGAAATAGGTTTGGATATTTACCGATTCGGAAATAATAATTAAGCTTTCATGCGATCTCATTATCTTATACTCGATTTGCATTTACGTATTCTAAAAAATAAACGTCTTCATCCTTTGTCGTCAGTTCTTTCTGCAAAATTGTGAGCTATTCCAAATCAATCCGCTCGGCTCTCTTGCAAAAGAGCGAATGTCTGCAGAAAAGTATAAGGCATGGGATGATAAAGTAAGCACGATATAGTGGGTGAGTTTACAAAGTGAAGAAATGTGAATCTGAATCTAATGCATCCCACCAGCATCTTAACGAGTCATTTTCCCATCATTTTGCCTTCCTCAACTAAAAAAAATTTGTTAAAGAGAATGGGTGCTTTTACAGTTTGTTTCCCTCATGATGATGTTCGTTATATTTGTGCAACTTCATCTTTGTCTTTAATGATTTTCCAGAAACGTGGAAGGATTGAAGATTTGCTTAATCAGAACAGAAAAAAGTGAAGTTTTCAGGGTCCGTCTTCAACGGTTGATAATGTGATGCATACAAGAAATTGAAATGGCCCTAAAACAATAAGAACGCGGCTGTACTTACTTATCTGAGATTCATACTGATTCAGCCTGAACGTTTTAATGTGTAACTCTACAGAACTGATCTTCGATTTGAATTCGCTAGTCTATTTAGGTAAAACTAATGTGAGTAATGTGTACGTAATCTAACATGAGTTTCGCAAAAAAATGTTTTCAGCGAGAAGTG
The DNA here is from genome assembly GCA_027743895.1 of Seira musarum. Taxonomy (NCBI): domain Eukaryota; kingdom Metazoa; phylum Arthropoda; class Collembola; order Entomobryomorpha; family Entomobryidae; genus Seira; species Seira musarum. Next base: position 8,224 of record JAHZMX010004017.1, read on the forward strand.
GAAGGTCCACAATCCACAAAATACTTCTATCATATTGTGCCGTACACCATACCGTAGCAGCATTGCATTATTACGCGTATGAGATATAGCAAAGCGAGTATTGAGATTTATGTGGCCGTCTGTCCAATGGATAACTTTCGACAGAGGTCTCTGATTGACCTCAAATTTAGAAAACAAAGATTCCTTGCTTCTGAAGATGTCACCCATTTCAAATGAGCAATTTTTTGGTCAACTAATTACGACAGGGTAAGCGGTAGTTATTTTTTTTCAAATGACAACATATCGCATGTGAAAGATGGTTCGAAAGTCATTTGCTGAGTTAAACGGTTATCTTAATTTTTTAAATTTGTCAACCGTCATCGACCGTGGGCGGTTAAATTTTTTTTCATGGACCATAGCTTGTGATAGCTCATTCGACAGATTTCTTCGAACTCTTTTCATGCATACATGCTGTCATGATTTTCATATGCAGAATTTGTGGGTGCACAGAGCTTTTTTCTTTGACAACCTTTGGAACTTGGCAGACGTCAAAACAGCATTTTAAGGAAACAGTAGAGTAAGACAACTCTCTGGTCTGTAACCCTTTTTCAGCTATGTCGCTATAACTGTTTTAACAGCCTTATTACATGCTTACTCAGGAAAACGAGAAATAGAAGCAAGGCTTTTGCTTAGCAAGCCAAGGCAAGGCTCTACTCTACTACTACAGTTTTTGTACGTATTCTCTTATTCGCATTCGAAACTCCTCTAAAGACATTTTGTGAAGAGCAGAGCAAGAGCCAGCAGACTTCGACTCACTCTCGAAAGCATATGATATGATGATGATGCATGATGATGGTGATGGTGATGTTGGTGATGACGATGACAGTGAATAGAGTAGGAAAATGGGAATGGCATTGAAGCAAAAACCTTTCCCTTATCCTTTCAAAAATATGTGTAAGTATACTGTTGAAATGAAATCAAATTGTAATAAAAAAAATCTATTTTTATGAGCAACAACATCGGGTCCTTAATCAGTGAGAATAATTAAGAACATTCAGTCTTCTCCAGAAGGATTTCAACAAGCAGGGAAGGTGAGGTCACATATTTTATGATTTGCTATCGATTGGTACATTTTATCTAGATTAAAAGTTCCAATTTATTTCGCAATCACTCGTCCTTCTCTCACATCCAAATAGGAATTTTAGTTTTATTTCACAAAAAAAGCTGAAACTATTTTTGCACATTGAAGAATCAGCATAAAAGTTAATGAGTGCGTTAGCAAAGTCTCAAAGCAGGCAGTGGCAGAATTCACTCACACCTATTTACTTACGCCATAAAAAACATTAGCCTTTTCCTCCTTGTACAATAATAATATAATAGCACATGTAATAAATAAACTGTGTGTGGTGTTTGCGGTGCTGCACATCTTATTCTTTTTTTAAAATCATTAATTGTCTAAAACATTTCGCTGGGAATGGTAGTGACTGTCTATATAAAAAAACAGCATCTATATTTTATTTGTTCCCTGTTAGTGTTGATGTGCGTCCGTCATAACAATAATATGAATTGAAAAATAATATCAAACGTACATATACATTTTGGCGTCTGCTGTATAAAAAGTACGGAGCATGAGCAGCGTAGCAGCGGCAGCAGCGTAAAAGAGATCACCTGAACCTGAAAAGGTTAGTGCAACAGCGATAGCGATGTAACAGTCAGTCCCATACATCTTAAAATGTTCTAGAACCACATTAATTGATAAATCTCGAAAATTTTTATACATAGGTAGCATCAGAACTACCTCAAAAAGTGAGCTAGGCCATACTAAATTTAACTATTGTTTCATCTCGTCATCATAATATCATCATCTAACAAGACAAGATAAAAGTAGCGATGGAATATTTAGCACCCATTGCAACTCAACTGCAATGCAATGCTCCGCTTTAACAATACTACATGCATATTTATTTTGCAATCACAAATAAACTTATCGGTCGGTGGTATGGTGTGGGACTTGGACGGGCGTCCCCTTAAAATCCTGAGTGCGTGTTAAGTAAGCAGTGTGGTTTATATCGCCCCTGACTCAATGTTATTCATTTTTAGATAACATATTGCTATTTAACCATTTCTTAATGAGGATTGCCAAAAAAAAGGTTAAGCTAGGGTAGTAGTAGTTGTAGTAGTCGTGAATCGCTGACGAAAACAATAATAGGGCACGTCACGACGACGGCTTACAAGTGCTCTCTGAGGTGTGATAAATGTGTAGTGGTTTTATGTTCACCATTACCATAGTATATATGTTATTTCAATAGTCATGTAAATGAAAAAGATATGAGTGGCAATAAGAAGGTCTTTTTGTCATGCCACTACAGATACAGATACATATCATTATATCAAATGCCTTCCATCGTCAACCTAATTTTAAACTCACGAGTTAATTATGCTTTGTTTCTGTGCATATTAATCTTACCGTTAATCAATTAGAATTTTATTTCTTTAAATTTTTAATATTTAAATCTTATTTTTACATACGGAATGTTCATATAAAATTTAAAATCTTTTGTGTTATAAAAATTCCAGAAGGCAATCGTCTCGTTCTGTTCCTTATTTATATAATTTTTTGTATATATATATATATATATATATTTTTACAATTTAAAAATGAATTGAAGGCAAAACCATTGTTGAATTTACAAATTCGCTCTCTTGTTCATATTAATTTATGAATCCTTGCTTGCAAAAATTGATTTAGAATTTTCGTAATCATTCTCATTAAGAAGTTTGAAAAGTTGGGTAAGGATCGAGATCAAAGGAGTAAAATCGGTAGGACTTTTTATTCAATGACAGCTCATGTTTGTTCGGATTTTTTAAATCTCATTTCGTGTTTGCTTTGAACTTTTTAGGGTCGACATTAATTTGGAAGAGGATCGCATTGTCCATCATCACCTTTCTCCATCAAGTTATAAATATCATTGCCCTTTTCGCTATTACTTTCGTCGCAAAAAATAACAATTTGTTGTGAGCCAACCCCCGTCACAAAAATCTTTTGCAGCACAAAAGACGCACGTGAAGGAAAAGTGTCAAATCTGTCGAAGTATCATTATTATTGCTATTTCTTTTCTTTTCTTTGTAAAGAAAATTGAATAAGGATGAAGTGTTCGTGCTTCTTTAAACCCAGTTGAGAAAGATGATGCTCACTTGTGACAAAAAGTATGTAGATATTACATAAAGTTGTTTTTGTGCTCTTGAAAATACGAAGAAAACAAGTTTGTAAAAAGTGAAGGCGAGAAACATGATTCAGCATAACTTTCACTTCCTGCTTTTAATGAGACTCTGAAATTGTTTGTGGAGAAAAAATGCCTATCTTTGTCATCGATTGCGATTCTCCATCATTCATCCAGTGATCATCGCCATCTTCATCGTTATTCTAACCATCGAAACGCAGATTCAGGCAGCGCACGCAAATCTCATCTTTCCCTTTCCTTTCATATTTTGCGCATATGCCTTAAAAGGAATTTAATAGCACCGGAAATGCTAGTAAATGACGAACGAGAAATGTCCTTCATCATTTGGAGTAAAAGTCAAACTGATTAAAGCGGATACCTACACAGAAAAGGTACAAAGGGGACATTGGACCAGTTACCTTTCACTGGACAAAGTGCGACCCTTGCTTGCACTTGTTACATCCTAATGGAGAGCTTATACTACCGGACAAGCTTTTTTGAAGAAAAAAACTAAAACTCGTATCTTAATGATCATCAACGTTTGCAAGACAACAAAATAACAGGTCTTTGTTCGCCAGCCTTCCTCTTCAATCTTCAAGAGATCTGATGCCACCTCCTCGATCCGCGTCGATTCCGTTCCTCCAGTTCCTCTAGTTAGTTTTCTGTTTCGTGCTTACATTGAAGTGTGTCTACTTCTTTTTGGTTATCGTATTATATGCTTTAAATGAAGACAAGGATTCCCGTCGAATATTTTGTAGGCAGGTAATTTAATACAGATTCATATGGCTTTAAAATATGATTTTTTCTTGGTTTTGATGATGAATTCTTGAAAGTACGGAAATAAGAAAGCTATCCTATTTCCAATTTACTTTTCCTATTATTTATTATCACGTTCATCGAATTATCTTATGTCTTTCACCCTTTTCGAATTTGTTGAAGGAAAGTAATAAGTAGAAAGTCTTGTCTATGTGTTTATGGGCATGATTCTAGAGAACTTTTCTTTAAAACTTGCGTAGGCAGGAAGAAGCGAAAAGTAGAGCGAAGTAAAACCAAGCAAGGTAGGGATTCCTAGAGTTTTTGCATTAAAAATTTATTGGAATAGAGGTGCATTGATTATGATAAGAAACAAGAAGTATGATTCAGCTCGTTTGTAGCATCATTTTGAAATACGAAGTTCATCCGTGAGTCGAGTATATTAAAAAATGTGTTGAAACAACATAGTCTTGTGTAATGGCTGTAATGAAAGTCGGCGCAATAAGGTAATACAAAGACAAGAAAATTACTTCACGTTCCATAAAAATGGTTTATTCTTGACGATTAATTTCAGAGGCTTAAAACCAGCCGCTTGCGTCGTCAACTGGTAGCTAATCTTTTCCTTTTTAATTCTTTTTTTTTTATTATTTCTCCATTAAATTGTAAATATCGATTCATGCGTGACGCGATGTCATTTCATTGCTGAAATATTATTCATGGAAAAGAATTCAATAGCGTTGCCGTTGCTACCGTGTCATTAAATTTCTGACTGAATAGCAAAGAAATTAATTAATTGAAATCGTAATAATACCCAGAACGAAGAAAACATTCTTTTGTGGGTAGGTTTTCAGTAGAAAGGAAAAGGCAGCCTAATGACTTTCTATCAATGAACAAAGTTTTCGCATTTTTTGTTTGCTCGTTACCCACCATCAATTTGTAATTCTTACCAACTAGTACTGCTGGGGAGGAATTCTGCAAAGAAGTGATATTCTACCAACTTCACTTCATCAAAACATAATTTCGAAGATGAAACCAGCAAAAGGGGTAAAAGAAGTAATAAGAGCAATGACGAGACCATTGGTCGGCAGCAATAATTACGTGAAAAGAAGAAAGAACGGGAATGATGGGGATTCTGTATTAAAGATGTCAGCGAAATCAAGACTGGTTGCTGGAACAAGCTTAACTTGCGGTGTTGCGACGATTCTCACTTTACTCGTATTCACACTTGTGCCCGTGTCTTTGGAGGCGTTCAACATATTCAGTCACAGCTATGATAGGCTGGATCAAAAATACGGCTCTTTCACTGAGAAAATGAGACTGGAGATGTTGGAGGAAGTTAAGAAGATGTTTTACTTTGGCTATGATGGCTACATGAAGTACGCCTTCCCAATGGATGAACTCGATCCGATTCACTGCGTGGGAAGAGGGCCAGATCATGAAAATCCGTGAGTTTCTTCCTTCTCTAAAACGCATTGCATTTTGTAGTATTAGTCGGAGAGGACGAAGTAGTGGGTATATGCAACAGCATATAATTTGCATTTTTCATTTGATGCCTCATTGGATCGTTTGGGAATATGTGCAGCTATAATAAGCAGCAGCAACCCTCTAATTATGATCTTCGACCCATGTTGTTCGTTGCTCACTTTGCAGTCTTCGACTTTGGCGAGAAATCTCTCTCCTCTTACACGCATCATTTCAAATGCAAACTGCAAATATGCTAAATGAATTAGAAAGTCTATGGTGCTAATAGATGCATAAAAATGTTTAATTAAATGCCATTTCCATGTAAAGAGATCATTTATGAATTAATTGACTAAGTACTGATCGAGTGATCAACTGTTTCAGAAATCAGAATGGTAGGGAATCTCTCAATATTCTTTTAGATTGCTCGGTGGCCTTTTATCTGCTCATATGCTAATGGAGGAAGGAAGATTTATGTTCGGTCAGGATCTTCGGCCGCCTTGGTACAATGGGCAGCTACTACAGCTAGCTCATGATTTAGCTTCACGCTTGTTACCTGCCTTTCAAAAGTCCATTACTGGGATTCCATATCCAAGGGTGTGCACTCCCTTTTGAATTAACTGCCACTCTTTCATTTAAAAAAAGAGAATTTTAATGACAACAATTCGGTTTTTATCAAGGTAAACTTGAGGAAAGGCACTGTGGACGAAGGTGCGGAGACATGTACCGCTGGAGCGGGTTCATTACTTCTCGAGCTTGGAGCACTATCCAGATTATTGGGTGATCCAATTTATGAATCAATGGCTCGTCGAGCAAATCGTGCATTGTGGAGCGCACGAGCGAAAACGACAGGATTACTTGGTAAGTGGGCGTCCCCATCACAGGCTATTTTTACTTGTTTGCCCGTATTTGGCTTGAAGTGATCCATGAGGAGAGAGATCAATTTTCACACTTTCATTTCGCTCCGTAGGAAACGTTATCAATGCAAAGACAGGACAGTGGATTGGAAGACTTAGCGGTTTAGGTGCTGGATTGGATTCCTACTTTGAATACTTGCTCAAATCTTACATTCTTTTTGGAGAGGAAGAAGACTACCAAATGTTTAATGAATCGTACAGCGTGATCAAACAGTATTTACGTCGGGGGTTAGAAATAAAAATATACATTTTATACGATCCGCTTTATTTTCAACGCCCTAACGCCAATTTAATATGTTAAAAATAATTATTTGACCTTTGGCAATTGAAGGCGACCTCAATGCAATTCTGGGTATGGAGACCATCCGCTTTACGTCAACGTAGACATGCATAGTGGGAACACTTATACCTACTGGATTGATGCTCTTCAGGCATCCTTCCCCGCCGTTCAAGTAATCCACAATTTACATATCACATGAGATTTACTGGAATCCAATGTTTGGATTTGAAATTGTAGGTATTAATTGGAGATATTGAAGAAGCGATTTGCACACACGCTTGGTATTACAACGTGTGGAAGCGCTATGGTGTACTGCCGGAGAGATTCAATTGGCAAAGACTGAGTCCTGACGTCAGCTTCTATCCACTTCGTCCTGAGCTCATCGAGTCTACTTACATTTTGTACCGGGTGAGTTATTCTATTTAATTCCACGAAGTGATTTTTTAGTAAGACTATTTCGCCCCCAAATACTTAATGTCATCACGTTCATGGTATGTTCCAGGCCACGAAAAATCCCTACTATCTACATGTTGGAATGGAGATTGTTCAGAGCTTAAATAGCTATGCAAAAGCAAAATGTGGCTATGCGACTGTTCATGATGTCCTCGACATGAGTCTGGAAGACCGAATGGAGAGCTTCTTCTTGTCGGAAACTTGCAAATACCTCTATCTGGTATGCTTAGAATTTCCAACAATTGCCCACAACATGTGTGTGGGGACTTATTTACTGCAAACGCAAACTCTAAAATAAATCTCTTGTTTTGTTTTATTTGCAGTTGTTTGATGTTGACAATCCCCTGAATAACCACTTTAACAAATACATTTTCACCACAGAAGGTCACCTACTGCCAATCAATGAGAGAATGCGAAGTAAGCCTTGGGAAGGAGATGTGTTTGCGTCCGCTACAGTACAATCCGTGAAGGAAGATGAGTCATTGTTCTTCAGAGACAAAACACCAAAACTAAAGACAAATGCAACTCAACCTTCCGTATGTCGTGTGAACGAAAATCTTCAACTGATTTTTGCTTAAATAATGCGGAAATTATGAAAAATATGAGTCTATCCGTAAAAGATAACCTCGATGGTTTTGTTTTTTTACTTTAAAATAGTGTGACGCTGTTGACGCAGCTCGGCAGTACCTGCTCCCGCTACGAACTCCATATTATCTACAACTGACCGAGTCTTTAGGCCTTAAGGAATAAATTAATCAAACGGTCTCAGGTAAGTGTGTTGTGTGTTGACAAGGTGGCGATAAGTGCATTCTTGTAACAATCGTAACGTTCTACATTTTGCATTATTTTCAGTCATCTTGATCTTGCGGAAAGGACACTGAAAGGCTGGCCTTTTCGAGGTATTTTTCGTGATATTCATCTAATTTTTACGACGACTAGGAGGTGGGAACATTCTCGCAATAATTTAATTTTAGTGATAATCTAGTTTTAAAACTTGCATATACGACGCCATTGCACACATAAAGACATTTATCCAACGACTATGGTATCTTATGTATACCTGGATCTACTTTGCGTCTGACAGTTGAGCGCACGCAAGCGAGCACGATAGCAACACAACAAACAAGTGAACAGCTGAGGCTACAGCTTAACCATAAACAGCAGTAGCGCTGTCCCTAGCAAAGTAGATTTCCCAGTACGTAACCGTTTTTCTAATTACTATCATGTCAGTCATTCTTCCGATGACGTATCAAAATTTACTGTAAAAGCAATTATTAAATGGACTAAAGAAATGAAAAAGCCATCGTGTCCTTATTAAAACGAGAAATTAAAGTTTTAACTGTCGATTCTTCAATACACCGTACTCAAACGTTCAGAGTTCCACATTTTGGAATCTCTTGTTTTTTTGTTTTGCCTACAAAGAATTCACTAAAAGTCCACCACATACTCTTCTAGGCAAGTGGATTTGCGTTTTTGAAATAAGTCTGAAATAAATATATATTTTTCTCTTATTTTTAACGATAATCGTGTATCGGTAACAGTAACAATAGCTATTAAGTGGGACTTGCGAGATTTCAAGATGATTCATTAATTTTAATAAATAGAAATACTAAAATAATTTTTCACTCAGATATCCTTATAAAGGCGTTAATGGGCGGGTGCGTGTGAAAGATTCATTCATTGTCAGCAAAGGCTTCTGCTTCTTCCTCAATGTCATTCGCTAGGTCATTTTTGTTAGAAACAAATGGATAATTATTTTGCGATGGCATAAAAATATTTAAAAAATACGCAATGTTTTGCTTCGTGTTCTTCCGTTTTTAGTGAGAATATGTTATTGTTAAGCAACTTTCGTTTTAATTTCAATCATTTATCCGACAATGTGTGCTTACAAATATGTTTGTGCTAACAAAGAAAAGAGAATACATTATTCTTGTATGGTAATCAATTAATTCGAATCTAGTTTTTTGATTGACGCAGTCCTCAATCTCACTAGTGTGTAGTTTCCATTGTTAAGATTAGTTAAGGGTTAAATATTGTTAGTTACTTTGCATGAGCTCATCATTATCAACGTTTACAATAAAGTTGATTATTAAAATCAAAAATCATCCTTCGGTCTAGATGTTTGTCAAAATTGCGCTTAAATACTTACTCATTCACAGTCAGCTCTTACACATCAACAAATGATAGAAAAATGTCGGCATGCATAATGCATGGCATCTTTTCTTTTTTTACCATTTACCAGCAACAGCAACAGTAGTGCCAACATTATCAACCCTTTCCTCACTTTTATTCCTTTTCGTGACTCATGGCGGAGCACGGAGGTTACGAAATATCCAAAGGTCAAACACTATCATCATATCATTATCATTTGCCCGGATCTACGTCTTAGTCTCATTTCAGTCTCTCTGGATGAAATCCCACGTCTTCCTGAAACTAATGGAATAAAACTTTCCGAGAATAAGAAAATCCTATTGTGAAGTATGTACATTTCTTCAACCGACAAGGAAAAAAATTGAGGCCGGATTTTCAGAAATGTTGATGGAATCAAAAACAACTTGAAAATGAGATAATTTGTTATTTCCATTATTGCTTGTTTACTTATCTCGTAACGCGATTTACATTTGCTAAGCCCAAAAACTAATCGCCTTCTCTTCCCTTAACCGCTTTCATGAGAAAATGTACATTTGAGAAAACCTTTTTTACCCTCCAAGAAATGAGCTCCATTTTCAATAATGATCCATACAGCTCATCTGCGAATTGAAGTATTTTTCATGCATTAAAAATTACGAGTAATGCGCCAAAGTGGGAATTCTTCTTCTCGATATGTTACAAGCTCAAAAGGATCAAAGCGAAAAAATAAAAATAAAAAGAATCCTTTGAGAGCCAGCCAGATACCAATATTTTAATATTTTTTTCAGAAAGAATGATGATATTCATGACGAACCACCATGATTATGATGCCCACCACAAACAAACATTTCTCCTGTAACATCATTGCATCGTCAGCAAGTAAAGGAGGATAAACATTTGAAGAAGAAAACATCGTAATTAAACTCGCCTCTTTTTATTTAACCGATTATGAAAAAAGCGCCATTTTCGAGCCTGTACCAGATTTTATTTGCATATCAATCGACATTTTACGTGATATTTTACTTCTATTCAAGATTATTATGGAGAAATTCTCTTTCATTGCTCAAAATAATTTGTACATGTATTTTTTGTACACAAGACATGAATATTTAGTACATCCCAGAGATGATGCAAAATTAGTGAGTCTCAGAAAACAAGCTCAAATATTATTAAACGATAAACAAACTTGCAGTTTTTACTCTGTAAATCTGTAATGATATTCATATTTACATTTCACTTTCATATCATGAAATAAAGTTAACCTATGTCGCCGAAGAGGACACGACACATGATGCCATTTAATGACTTCAGTCGATCGAGATTACATACATTCGACTTTTTTTCTTATGTCCCAGTAGATTTGGGTAATAACCCAGTGCGATGGAGAAGAGGTCATTTCTCATTTAGGTACATTTTGAAAAATGAGTAAATACAAGTGAATGTAGTTCACCTCTTTATGGATAATGTTGAAACAACAGGAATTGGGGCAACGTGATTCCATGTAAAGTATATCTGATTTTGGGCTTGCATTTGGTAAAATGCACCACCCTTTGATGCTTTTATTGGGCTGTGTATAAAAATGCAAATGCAGATTTCATTCCCACGGGAAAAAGTTACACTAACTCACAAAATCACCACCGGTATCATGTAATCGAGCTGCTTTAATATTTGTCTAATGAAAATGGGCGGCCAGCGACGACCGTGCACATTTAAAACAAATACACGATTCACCCAGGCTCACGCTGCCACGGTGTTTTCAAATGGATTTTTTAGTGCATATATGTGCATAAGTTTATTCAGCAAATCCGTATCCGTCTCGGTATCAAATCATTCATGATGATTCCTGAAATTGACTTTTGGATTTATTTAAGGTGCAAAAGGGCTAATGCTCATAATACACATTTTCTCATCTTCCCATGATTAAACAAGCATTTCTTTGCTTTCCTTTGTCGCTAAAAATTGCATAAATGTGTTCGATTTTGGGAATCAGTTCTGTTCCAGGATTTTGTTGACCCTAAGCCTTTTAAATAATGTCTATTTACTTTCTGGATACCGGTGTCCATGAACAACATTTCATTTTGGTAGAATTACCCAGTTTACAGAATTGCAATAAGCAATAGTTGAACATGGTGCAAAACAAACATCTACTTACTTACTAGTGCATCCACAAAAATCTTCGACGGTCTTGGTTAAAGCGTATAAAATTTTAAAATTGCTTCAACTTTAACAGACATTTCAAAAATGTTTTTCAAATGATGAACTTAGCCGATTCCGAACTTTGGTAACACTGAAGTCAATTTAATCTTTCCATAATACTTCATAGATACATACCTAGTTTTAGGTATTTGAAAACGATACTGGGAACGTGGGAACCGCTAGCATTTGAATAAATCCACGAATGTGTCAATCATGGAAATGGAAATGAAGATTAAGTCGTAGAACCGTCGAACCTCACTGACCTGTTTCAACATGTCCTGCTGGCGATGAATTTATGGATCACTATCACCAAAATCGTCTGACTTTCGATCTCGAACGAAGCATTGCCAGATTATTCAATGTACATTATTTATACGATAAATATTTGGCTGTCATTTTGACATTCTAAATATTGATATCGATCGATCATTAAAAGCGTTCAATGGACAACAAAAAAAAGTCCACTCCCATAATGACTTCTTAATCCAAAGAAAATGGTGATGAAATTAGGATGAGCAGAGATTAGTAGGATGGATGATAATGATAACAAACCTGAGGTGAAGAATGACTTTTGATTGCAATATTGTTTAGCACTCGAGCTCGAACTCCTTGAAAATGAAACAGGTAAGTGCATGCTCTTCTTCTTCCCAAAATATACTTCTCGCGCACGTGGCAATATCATATTCCGTATCCCATGTTTGCCATAGTAAAAACCAAGCATCTACAGCTTTAACGGATAAAATTCTCAAATGAGGTAATTAACCTGAATAAGGCAAGTGCAAGGAAAATAAAAAAGCTATTAGCCCAAATGGACTATCTGATATATGATCTACCTGTCGAATGAAGCAGAAGGGGCTTTCTCCATCATTTTTCAAATCGTAAATGACAACGGGCAAGTGCCAAAACATAGGATTAGAGTAACATGATGCGTCATTAGTAAAAATTGAACTCTCATTTACCTGTTCTTATATGCACTTGAAAATTTCATCCGTTTCCTTGAGTTCATCTGGATCGTGAATATTACGTCTCACACTTGCACCCTTTCATTTAGCCAAAAAGCAAAGGGGAAAGAAAAAAATGATAAGTACATGCACAGTGCACAGCCATACATGAGTTGAGCTTTTATTGTGGCTGACCACCTGTATACTTATATTTTAAATGCATCTCTTACCCCTTTTTTCTTCCATTTCTTGCCTGGTTTGTTTGGCTGGCTTGACTTTTAAGTAGAAACGAATTTTAACAAAAACGAATCCAACTCCTCATCTTGAAATTAACTCGACTTGTCTGCGTCTCATATATCTAGACATTCTTATCGATCCCATAAATATTAATATTGTATTTTTGGAATGTTAATGATAATAGTGATTAAGGATGTGTACGTGCAATGTTCGCAATGATTTATTTATGATGAATACCTATGACGTTTGTCGAAGTTATTAGTTGAGACATAATGTTTTTTTGACCGTTATATTTCTCATTAAATGTTTTAATGCACTTTAATCATACATAGTTAAAATACTGAAGAGGTCGCAGGTCGGTCACAAAATACGAGAATTGCATATTATGTTGCATTCGCAATGCAGTAAACATTATTTGACTGTGTTGAATTTCAACAATTCTGGCTCCACTGACAATGCATTATTCATACTGAAGCCGCCTTCGATTTCAAAATTTCTTTTTCCATTGAATAGAGCATGGTCGAAAGTACCTATGTACAAATTTACAGCTTCCACTATTCCGTGGTTTTCAGTTAATT
>JAHZMX010004018.1:0-11115 GCA_027743895.1 Seira musarum
CTTTCCTTTTCCCTTGCTTCGGCCCGAGTATAAAACCAGCGTAACTGATGTAAATTTTTTCCCATTTCCGTTAAAGTTTAAAGCTTATCAATATTATTGCGTAACACTATTCATTTCATCTCATCTGATGGAATTTTTAGGCCTAAAAAAATTATTCATGTGGGTATAATTTTTTAAAGAAATATTTCTTGAAAATAAATTTATTTTTTCTTGACCTGAGACCACACACATTGCATCACAGTTTGCAGATGCTCATAATTTTCCTTAAAAAAGTTGAACCACCTTACAATTTTTTTTTCATAAAAATTCCTTTAAAAAAATATGCTAATGTACTTAATGTGTTTTTGAATTTTTTTGCATATCGCATCGCCCTCCCATTTAGCACTTTTTTACAAGTTTGATGACACGATTACGACTGTGTCAAAATAAAAAAATGCTTTTGCCAGAAATTATATTGCATTTTGTACTGTTTACTATTTTAAATAGATTTATTTACACATTTCCACACGGTTTTTTCGTCCCTTCACATTTGACTTGGGTTTGAGTTGAATGAACAACCACAAATACAAACAGAGTCAGACAAGACATTCCAAAGCAAAAGCCAAGCAGGACAGGGGGGAAATTCCAGAGGTGAACTCATTCGAATATTTTTATTTTGATTGTTAGAATAAAAAATGAATTTAAGTTGAATTTTGATAGAGATTAAATTAAGTATTATTTTAATTATGCAAAGTAAACAAATATTTTACCTATTGATAATTGCATTGGAATTTTGTATTATTCATTGGAGAAAGGGAAAATCTATATTAAATTATATTTCAAGCTTTCACTAAAGTTTTGGATGGAACGTGCAAATTATTATATTTTTTATCGAAATAACGGAATCAGCCAAATTCGAATAGTAAAATCCGTGTTTTAGATAAATTCCTTCAAACTCGTAGAGAAAAATTATATCTGGGGTAACATGAGAATAAACTAGGATTTCTATTTTAGATATTTTTTCAAGCCATTTCAATTCGAAATAAATTGAGCTTAATGACCCATTCCATCATTCCATTCTCTTTTACTCGCCAAACACAATCAGAATGAATATATATTTTTTGCAACTTTGTACTATAATTGCAAATTGCATACTTTCCTTAATGGAAATTATGTTGAGATCTACTTTAAAATGTCATGTCATGTCTTTCTCAATTGCATTGCTATAGTCTCGGTGACACAAATACTTTTCAAAACCACTCAATTGCAATTCCATGTTTTTTAAGGGAGCAAACCCACCTGAATTAATTTTTTCAGAAAATCCCACTTGAACAACATCAACTCCAAGAAAATAAAATATTTTGCAAAAATTTTAATGTGCATTTTTTAAATATAATTTTTCTATTAATTTTATTGTCCCGCTCTACTTTCTCTTTTCAACCTTGCCCTGCCATTTTAAAACATTTTCATGCGTAACTATATCACAATCTTCAATTCACACTTCACCTTGTTCACGGGACGCTACCAAATGGTGGGAAACATATTATTTGCATCTGTGACGCCAAGCCAATCCAATCCACGATAGTCATGCCTTGCCTACTTTACCACTTTCTATTTCCGTTTATTTCATTGTGATCAAACCGCATAACATCACATGTTCTCCTCATTAAAATCCATTTTTTATTACCACTTCTGATAAGATTAAGATTTGCAAAAAAAATTTGCACATGTTTTGCAAATAATTTGTGTAGAACTTTGATCACACCAGGATCACGAGACAGCATCTGTTTTTACTTTCACGGTCTTCCCAAACGGAGAGGACTGAATGGGGAAAGTGTGTGAAGTTTATGAGGACGGCATAAGAGTAGCTTTCCAATTATATTTTTTGGGAAGGTGCCACAAAAAAAAATTAATATTAATTATGAAAAAATGCATTTATTGAGCACACCGTTTTTGGCTCTAGCGGTATTTCTTGACTTGACACCCACTCCACTCCACAAACGAACCGAACCGTGAAGGAAAGCAGGTCACGATTAGGTTTTTTGGATGAGATTAAATTACATTGCAGTAGGATTTCACGTGTTTGAAGTTTGGAATTATTTTATGAATTATTATATTTTTGCAAGTGTGATGTAATTAATTCATTTTTTGCAAATGGAAGTGCAGCGCTTCATTATTAATTTTCTGTATCTGTATCAGGTCGTAAATAGATCTATCAATTTTGGAGATTATTTGTTCTAGTGCATCTGCATTTCATTCTCACAATCACAATCAAACCTGCGTAACATTTCTCATTTTGTCAGAATTGCCCGAGAAATAGTTTTTGAAAACATAATAAAAAATGGAAGGGACAGGACGGTGACAGCAACAGTGCGTTTCCTTTGTGTTTTGTTTGCAGACTTGTATTCTTATTTTTGTGATGAAACCAGAGATGGCAAAAAGCCCAACGGAATTTGGAAAAAATTTAATCTGATTGCGAGGATCTACTAACAAGGGAACGGCCCCAAGTGCCATCCCCTAATCGCATATACCAGGCATACTGTCTTGATCAGCATTTTTTTTCTAGTTACCAATCTGTTTTTAGTTAACTGTGAAAGTGTCGGGGTGATTTTTAATTTTAATTTCTCTATACCAAATTGCATTCTTACATTGCATTGGGATTTGGGACACCAACATGCAAAATATTTGACATTGTTCTACGGCTGTAACAACCCGGTTTCTCGTAAATCTGTTACGTATGGTATACGCAGGATAATATAGAATTTGCGTAAGGATGTTGATTCTCTTTCTCATCATCATCCAAATAATTGAATATTTTGATATTAAAATTGAAATTAAAAATCAACACGACATTTTCACAGTGAATTGAAAACGGATTCGTGACGAGAAAAAAACGGTAAATAAGACAGTATGTCCGGTATATGCGATTGGGAGGGGGCACATGCAGCCCTTTCCTTGTAAATTGTCCGTTAATTTTTAAATTTATATCAAATCCGTCATTTCCGGTTCGGATGAAGTAATAATGACCAAAAATTCCATAAAGATTTATTATCTTATGTAACAAGAGTATGCATATGTAAGGTATAGATATAAGAATAGATATAGTCACATATATATTACTAGGTTAGTATATGATTGGTCTTATAGGTAACCTTGTTAGTCTAGTTCTATAGGTATATTTAGCTATTGTCTTCTTCTATTGGCTTGTATAAATGCGACTATGAACAAATGACTATAAGTATGTTGTTCTCTAAATAAAGATCAAGTGAGTGTGTGAATGGAATCGGTCGAGTGCGAATCCACATTATTACATCAATTCACCCCACAAATAACCCATAACTTGACTGTATTTATGGAGGATTAGGGTACCTGAAATGGACCCAACAGAGACCACCAGAATTAGGATAAATACTTATCCCTTTCTTCATTCATGGCCACGGATTAATGTTGAATGTGTAAAAAGGTACGACCGGAATACGTGTAAGTATGTTTATATCTACGCTACTTACGATTGGTCTCGTCTAAAGAAGGTATTGTATACCTTTTTGTATCTCAATATAAATTAAGAATAAACGATCATTGAAGCAGGTTTCCATTCGAGCAATTCCAAACTCACTCATACAAAATTTTAGTCTTCATTCAAATGTCTTTTTGAATGGATGGTTGTGTTGATATTCCATCATCGCCAATCTCGCTGTGATTTTTTAATCGTTGAAAACACTACTTCAAGCAAATGCAACTAGCTTCGCAAGCTCAGCTACGTAATAAACGCGCTCATTGAAACAGGTTTCCATTCGAGCAATTCCAAACTCACTCACACAAAATCTCAATCATCATTCAAATGTCTTTTTGAATGGATGGTTGTGTTGATATTCCATCATCGCCAATCTCGCTGTGATTTTTTAATCGTTGAAAACACTACTTCAAGCAATTTTCTACTTCTTTGGTGTGAAATTACGAATAAAAAATGCCACAAAGTTACTAAAAATTTACCGAATTAATTGCTCCTATTACAATTTTAGAGAAATAAAATGGCTAACGATAAGAAAAAGTGTCTAATTTGTTCGAAAGAGGTGGTTGCTTTGAGACGGCATATAATCTACCATCATCAAGAAGAACGGAAATATAAATGTACAGTGTGTCCGGGTAAATTCAAGATAAAATCTGATTTAAACAGACATTTGAGGGTTCACACGAATGATAAGACATTCAAGTGCGAATTGTGTAAGAAAACATTCCTTGACGCAGGAAACCTCAAGACCCATGTGCGAACTCATGCAAAGAAGAAGCTTTACAAGTGTGACACATGCCATGTAGTGTACTCAAGGTTTCAACCTTTAAAGGTTCATCAAATGAAGGAGCACCAAATGACGTTTCCGGGAACCTCAATTCGAGAATATGAATGTGAAGTATGCAAAAAAATATTTTACATTAAGTATTTGCTAAAACGACATTATCAATTGGTTCATACAATTAGTGAGAAATGTTTTGAATGTGATTTGTGCAAGAGAAAATTTAAAACAAAAACCTCCCTGTCCTGGCACATCAAACGGCACCAAGGCGACATCGTAAAGAAACACGCTTGTGAGATTTGTGATAAGAAATTTCACGCTTATTCCAAACTAGAGCGTCATCTTCGGAACAGGAATTCAGAGACCATACGCATGTCTCATTTGTAAAGCAGAATTCATTCGTAGTTCCAGTTTGGCGACGCATCTCAAAACCGTTCACACTACAATAAGACCATTTTCATGCGAAGAGTCAAAATGTGGTAAAACTTTCAAGATCCAGGCCCATCTGAAGGAACATGTGAGCGTAGTTCATGCAAGGAATTGGAAGTTTTGGTGTGTGTTCTGTATTTCAAAAGGATTTCCCACAAAGCAACGTCTTTTCAACCATTTATTATTTCACATTCAGGAAAGGCCTATCACATGCAAAATTTGTGGCTCTTCATTCCCATATCCCGGAAGTTTCAACAGACACATGCGCCGCCATGATCGTGCAAAGTAGGATAGTCTTTCCTATGAAATAATTATTATAAATTGTTAAGCATTGGTCGACAATTTTATTGCTGTTTCGGAATACCACAATAATAATAATGATGATAATATTTTTTAAACTATTTTCCTTATCACTTTTTTATTGTATCCAATAAAATTGTGGTAATTGAATTTTTTTCATTTTTTTCCAACTTCAATTCATATCAACTACTTAACAAGTGCTTAATACGCCCTTCGTTAAAAAATAAGTAGCAGAAAATAATATGCTCATCGTTTTCATAAGCAGCTTTTATAACAGCCCACAAATCAAGGCAGTGTCCAAAGATGGTATTTATAAAAAAACGCAGACCTCAATCTATGGCACCAGTAGCAGTAGCAGCCCTCTGGTAATATAAATACAGTAATAGTTTTAATTCAATTGAAATTACATCAAACAAATAAAACTGAAGTATTTGTCTCCAGCATATTACTTATACGACAGCATTTTATCAATAATTCCCCCCCCCCCCAAAAAAAACAAACTCCTTTAAATCTCTCCACCCGAAGAATTAACGAGGCCAGTTACAATTTCAATCAATTCGTAAGCATCTACTGAATCAAAAGTGGATTAGGATCTTCTGAGTCTCCGGAATGCAATTTGAATCATATCAATTATAATTATTAATTGTTTAAAATGATAGTTACGGAGCCATACCTTGCGAAGATATTTGAATACATAAAAAACTGTTTAGAGCTGGAAAAAATATCTAATATCTTTATCCCTTCATTTTATAATTTTGATCTTATTGTTTACACCAACATGATAATAGCTTCCAGCCAGCAAAAAAATGACTTGCAGTGGTTGGTTGTGGTTGTGGCTTGACGGTTATATTTAATTTAACCGAATTCTCATTTCTTTTGTTAATCTGAATTTGGTTTGTCCACTTTTTTCTGCGGTGAATTACTTCCACACAACAAAGTTCTCAATCTCATTCACGCACACACAAGTTCTTCTGAATCATGTGCAAATTTCCCCAATCTTTTTTGCAAAGATTAAAAAGTTGTACCAAGCCAAGTCGTTAATATTTTATTCATTTTTAACGTGAACATTGTTCGTCGTAGTGAAACTTCCACGAGAATGGAAATTCCTTGATTCAAAATCCATGCCAGAAAAGAGATTTCTCAATAAAAAGTTGGACTCGGATTCTTTTTGTCTTGTCTCATCCATTTGGCCATTTTTTAAATAAAAAAATAATTCATTTTAATATCACAATACTATAATTAAAAATCAAATCACAAAAAATAGAATATGGGGCATTACGAGACATAACAATTCTAATGGATGAAATACATACAGACTGTCCTGTATCAACACAGTAATGCTTTGTACGATCTGCTGGAGTTGAATACGCGTTTTTTATTGCTATGAGTGTTATGAATATTTTTATTTTTGAGGTTTAAGAGAAGAGCTTTTGAGCTTTAAAACAATTAAAGGTTCATGGTGTGAGGTGATGAAAGCTTGTATGTCCGTAGGATGAAGGTACCTGAAATGAACCGAACCAAGACCACTAGAACAATAGGATAAACATTTCATAAATTTTCATTCATGACCAGGGATTGTTGAATGTGTGAATTAGGTACTCCCGGTGTTGTGTCACGTATGCATCTGTGTGTACCTACTAAATTCGTCTACTCTGTAGGTATTTTATATACATTGTGTATCTAAATATAAATCAAGAAAAAGTGCATATTCATTGAAGTGGATACCATTCGAACAATCCAAACTCGCGCTGGGTGAGTATGGATTGCATGAGTCACGCACACACACCAAATCTCATTCCTCATTCAAACGTTTTTTTTGAGCCAAGGACTTTGTTGGTGTCCCATCCTCCTCAATCTCGGTGTGATTTTTTCATGTCTTGAGAGACGCTACTTAAGCCAATACATAAATATTGTACTCACGCCAGTGTTGGCTCATTGTCGGTGTAAGCTTTGTTTGGAGTGACATTACACGTGATATATTCCTCAAATCTGCCAAAACTGTTATTTCGAACAAGATACAAGTTTAGAAAAAGTGAGCAATTTGTTTGAAAGACGTGGTTGATTTAGGACGGCACATGATCATTCATCATCAAGAAGCCAAGTAAATTCACGATGAATAACTTCGACCAGACTAAACAATTGAGGATGCAAACAAATGAAAAGACATTTAAGTGTGAATTGTGTAGTAAAACACTTTGCAAAGGTAGCCTCAAGACCCATCTACGCAGCCATACAAAGGAGGGATCTTACAAGTGTGACATATGTCATGTAGCGTATTCAAGTTCTCTACATTTAAAAGCTCATCAAATGAAAATGCACCAAATCAACTTCCCCGGAACTGCAATTCAGAAGTATGAATGCGAAATATGCAAAAAGATATTTTACTTAAAGCAAAGTCTTAAACAACATCAACAAACGATGCACACAATTAATGGAACGCCTTTGGAATGTGATTTGTGCAAGAAAAAACTAAAATCAAAAAGCTCCTTGGCTGGGCACATGAAACTGCACCAGGGTGATATGATAAAGAAACACGCTTGTATGCTTTGTAATAAGAAGTTTTACACTTATTCCAACCTAGAGCGTCATCTTCGGGTTCACACTCGAGAGAAGCCGTTCAAATGTGAAACATGTGGGAAATCCTTTACATATCTTCAGGACCTTAAATTCCATCAAAGGACTCATGCAACAGAAATTCGGAGACCATACGAGTGTCTCATATGCAAAGCGGACTTCCTTCGTTATTCAAACATGGCGACGCATCTCAAAATCGTTCACAGTACAATAAGACTCTTTTCATGCGAAGATTCAAAATGTGGTAAGACCTTCAAGACCCAGGCACATCTGAAGGAACACATGATGAGTGTTCATACAAGGAATTGGAAGTATTGGTGCGTGTTCTGTACTTCTAGAGGATTTCCCACTAAGCAAGCTTTTTTCAACCATCTATATATCACATTCGGGAACGGCCTATCAACTGCAAGATTTGCGACTCCTCATTTCCTTACTCTGGAAGTTTCAACAATCACATGCGCCGCCATGACCAAAGTAGGATTGATCTTTTGCATAAATAAAACAATTTTTTTCGACTGAAATAGCCTTTCCTATCAAAAAATAAAATAATTATATTGTCTTATTAAAAGTATTGTCCGACAATTTTATACTGTCGTTTCAGTATTTAGAAGTGTGGAAGACAACAATTAAGAATTATAATAATAATTTTAAAATTATTTTCGTATCGTTTATTCAACGTACTCAATAAAGTCGTGTTAATTAAAGTTTTTTGAAAATTATTTTTTTCATATCAACAACTTTACTAATATTTCCATGCTTACGTTCCTCGCTGGAAAATCGGCAGCAGAAAAAAAAGCTGTTAAAAAAGCGACGAGTGCGTAGCTGATAAGTTGTCTCACGTCAGAATTCTATTATAATGTCTTTCAAGCTCAATTGACTGTCAAATAAAAAATTATTTTCATTTGGTAACACAAATTTTTCCTGACAACTGAAGAAGCGTTTGAGCTATCAACCCTTACAAGAAGAAACCATGAATGGAAGATCTGCAATAAAAAATCAAAACAAAACAGAATTTCGACCGCCAATTCACTGACATCAACTAGAAGCTCTTTGACTTCGAATTACATTTACAGCCATCGCCATACATTTATGTGGTTTCATCGCATTATGAGTGACTTGGAGATGCGTCACTGGATGCAATATTATAAATGCAATCAATGATTTTGTGTGTGTCATATCAATTAAAATAAATAATTTAGTTTTTAAAATATACAACATAAGTAGTTATAATATAAATTGCTGAAAGATCTGTAAATATCCTGCTTCCAGAAAAAAGTAAATAAATTCAATCCAAAGTCCATGGTCCGTAATTGGATTTCATAAAAAAGAGTTCTTCCTTGTTTATTTTTTATTCTTTGCTGCTGCATATGAATCTCCCGGCGCCTTGAAAATAATCACAAAAGTCAGGATGATATATTAAAAAAAAGTTTACTAACCTTTCGCCGGCTGGGTTCCGGATTTTTTTTAGTTACCCTCAATCAATTTTTAAAAGAGCTTTACGAACGATATTTTCCCATCAAATTTGCATTATTTTACATTCTCGCAAGGTAAGCATAAATTAAATTACCTGGCAAAGGATTTGGAACGCGGGCGGTTATTTCATTGATCATTATATGATGACTTTGGGTATTCAACAATCAATCACGTTGTGCGATGAAGTAATTGCATACATATTTCATAACAACTGTCAAATATTTCATAACTCAAGTGGGATTTGTTCCAATCCAGGAAACAGCAGTCTTTATTTAGGAAATGGGCCATTTAAAGTCTAAACAGAAATGATTATCAGCAGGTGTGAATAAGACCGTTGGAGAAAATATATCCGCATGCTTTCCATTTTCTCTTCTCCCTGGTGAAAGTAAACCAGAAAATGTGCATTCCTGGTCTTACTGTATGTACCTCGTCAATAATAAGTTCCACCCAGCAAGAATGACTTGCTTTGGTTGTAGTTGTTGCGGTTGTACTCAATTTGACTGAATTCCTCCTTCCTTTCTTCATTGTTCACTTTCTTCGCTGCGAATTACTTCCACACAATAAAAATCTCATTCATACACAAAAAATCATGTGAAAATTCTCCAATTTTTTTTTTGGCAAAGATTAAACATGAGTGCCAAACTCGTTAATATTTAACTCATTTTTGACTTACATCATCATCATGTCTGGGTATCCTGTTCGGCGCATTATATAACCTTCACAAGAAAGAAAATTTCCTTTATCCAAGCCAAAAAGCGATTTCTCTTGAGAATATTGGACATGGATTCTTTTGTCGTCTCATCTGGCCTTTTTTTAATTTTAAATCAAGAACGAATTCATTTTAATATTAAAATTCCATAATGCAAATTAAAATGACAAAAGAAAATACATGTGAAATACAGGTTCTTGATGCTATGAATTTGAAAGATGTTTTTATATAAAAATTTACACTTCTTTTATTGCAAAAGTTTCGAGCATATTCATGGGATAAAATACAGAGTGATCGATGGTTCTGTTTAAAAATATATTAGCGTTTGGCTTTGGCTTGCCGATGGGAAGATATTGTCAGGTACAATTTGCTAGATTAAATACTGACATAATGTATTGATATTCCTAATTCACATGCCATGTCCATGTCAGATTAGGTAAGGATTAGTAAGTACGTAAGATGTATTTTTTTGTGAGATCGAATTACGAAGAAAACAAATCAGGTGGATTGGACTCAGACTATTCCCATGACATGACTGACTTTGCTTTTTACGGGAAATACATACCAAAAAAAACTTTTCCATTTTCGTGACATTTTGAAAAGGCAATTCTTGGTCTAGACATCAGACGCCGAGGCTGTTACTTTTTGGGATGGATAACCGTCATAGACGTAGTGGTTACACAATATTGCATTCTAATTTTGGTACTTTCTCCTCTTGTCCCGAAATGAACAGTTTCCATCAAGTCGAAGGCATCAAGACCTTCTTCGGGACTGAACTCTGAATTGGTTGCTGTGTAAGGCCATCAATTTAGGCGTATCACTTTTGGTCGCAAAATCCTTCCCTGCATTTAAATGAATGACATTGACATAAACATCACATTTTTTTTGTTGTTAAGGGCCCATAAATTATGGGTTCGAATTTTTCTGATAATTTTTTCAAGTATTCTTACTGCAAATATGAACTCCGTTTTTGAAATATCCCCAGTCTTGAAGTGCGGTTTTGTGATGTGATTGCGATCGCCCGGTTCCGTCCGCTGTCCTCGAAAAAGACATTTTCATCTACATTCATTGCCTGTGCGGTAGGATGGAATCTTTGTCACTCCATCGACTCCATCCATCCTTCTACTTCTGCTGGTTTGACTTTTCTGAGAAAATATGAGGATGGTGAAGTGCCTTTCTTTTGGGTGCCTTTCCATCACAGGATGTTTCTCAAAACTAGAACTGAAATGCAGAATTATTGTCACAAAATCACAATATTTCCATTGCTTTCATAAATGCATCGATCAAGAAAATATAGATGATTCAGGGAAGCGCAAAAGAAACAGGAAGTGAGATATGACTCTTGCTTTTCATACATGA
>JAHZMX010004019.1:0-15508 GCA_027743895.1 Seira musarum
CTCATGGGCTGATTTTCACACCATATGCACTATTTTTGAAGCTCTATCGAGTGGCAATGTTAGTTTGAAAATCTGAGAGAAACCAACCGTGCACATTCCTCGTAAGTATAAATGGAAATTCCGGAACGCAGAGACTGCTGCAGACAGAGTAGAAATGCTTGCCAGTCTCCTTCTCTAATAATGAACTAGGCAGAGAGGGCAATTTAGCGAAGAGGAGACGAGACGTCTGCGTTTCTCTTCACGATACCCCACTACTACACTATGACATAGTAGTTAAATAGTTTGTTTATATTTTAAACTTTATTACGTGTTACGTGCGTATCGTAATCAGCGGAGTATTAATTTCGTTTGGATTGTCTGTATGTCTGTCTGTCTATACAGATGATAACTTTGGACCGAGGTTAGTGAGGTTACCAATTGACCTCGTTACAAGACCTAGGTTAAAAGTTTCCCGGCGTTTTGGGAACGACAGCTATAACGTTTCAGAATTTTTAGTCAACTAATACCGCAGGTCAGCGTTTTTTTTTACATTACTTATATGGCTTTTAATTTTTAAGATTTTTCAAGGGTCACCGGCAGTTAAATTTTTTTTATGAAATTGATTGTTATATAAGTAGCTCATTCGACAGGTCTCTTCGAACCCTTTTCATACATGAATGCTGTCATGACCTTCGTGGGTAGAATTCGTGGGTCCAAAGTGGCTGCATTCGTTGACAGTCAGTTTATGAAGAGATACGGTATTTTATTGCACACCATTTTTTTGTGATTATTTTTACGGGGTTTTTCGCATGAAAAAAAATTCGCATGTTTAAAATTTAATACGTAAAAAACTTCGCAATAGAAATAAATTCGCAGAATTTTATTTTGCAACGAACAAAATATCGCACGGTGATTTTTCTAATTGGAATATTTTGCTTTCCTGTAGTGTTTAAACATTCACTCAGAAAGAGATATGAACGCTGCTTGATATCTACCTATCTGTTTTTAATATTTGCATTTTAACAAATCGCTCGAGTTGAGGATCAACATGTCTTATTTCTTCTCGATGGTTTTTTTGTTAGTTGTCAAATGAAGGCTTTGAAACTTTTGTATGTCGTTTCGTTTTTCAGTTTCTTTTCACGGTGCATTTTTTGTAAAACCAACTTTCGGTTGAAAATTACCAGCGTCGGATACGCTATACTAATGATTCCATGATTTCCATGTCTCACAAGGGGACCCCGGAACTGTCGATATTCACTGGCATCCATGATGATTGTATTTTCTCATGCATTGGAAGGTAGTTGGGCCGTCGTCATCGAATAATTATTAAATCCCTGATGCCGGTAGAGTTACGCAATGGTGCGCTCCTAACCCAAGCCCCGTGCTAATGCAATGCAAATGCATCGAATAACCAAAGAAAAATTAAAAATTATTCTATTATTATTATTATTAAAATTATTCATTTAAAAAAAAACTTACACCAAATTCGTAATCAGCGCTAAAACCCGGTCTAGATTAAACATATTTTATATGCGATTAAGGGGTAGTTAGGGAGTTTCCTTGTCAATATACTTAAAAACATGCAGAACTTTTACTTACAATTAGGTACGTGTGTACAGTCTATGTGATAAAACTGAATTGCTTCTTTAGAAAGTGACATAAGATACAAACATGAAGCTACCCATCATTATCAAAATAATTTGAAAAAAAAGGAAAATATCAATTTGCGTTTTGGGTTGCTGCGTACACAACACAATGTTCATATCTCTTTCCCGGTAAATATAAAGCACTCCAAAAAAGCATGATGTTCCATTTAGAAAAAAATCACCGGGCGATATTTCGTTCGTTGCGAAATAAAATTCTGCAAAAAAATTCTTTTTTCCATGCCAAAAATTGCACATGCGAAAAGAAAAAGTGCGTAAAAATAACCGCCAAAAAATGGCTTGCCTAAAAAAACCTAGACCCGTTTATGAAACTTGGCAGACATTATAAACAGTATTCTGAGTACAACTCTCTCTCCTATAACCCTTTTGCAGCTACGTCGCTATCGCTGTTTTAACAGCTTTATATTTGTTGCTACATTCATGGAGGGAGATATTCACGGCTCGAACGAACCGCAGTGCAAGCTGTCAAGTTGCAATTGTACTTGCAGCTGTTTAATCAGAATCACTTTATTCAGTTCAACAGGGCCCTTTGTTCGACTCATTGCATTTATTGCGTTGTTTGCTCACGTACCTATTCAACAAAAGTATCTTAGCATACCATGCATGGTTTTACTACAACTTGCGACGACACTAAAAGCAAAATTTAAAAATGTTCATTTATTTTATTACAGATACCTGATATCCTATAACGAAATGAACAAACTATTTCAATTGTGCAAATAATATTTTCAAGATGAAGACGATCAGATGGAAACAATCTCAAGTGCTAAAGTTGTTCGGCGCAGTGTGTCTATTGTTTTTAATTGGCATTCTATTCTTTTTCCATTCAAGTCCCAGTCCATCCCTGAGTGAATTTAGTAATGAAAATGACTTTCTACAAAAAAAAGCTGCAGGAATCAGTCAGAAGGTGTTTAGTAAAAAAAGAAAGGGTACGACAGTAATGGGCGTTGGAAGTAAGCTTGGTAATTACGAGCCTAGAGAAGATGCGAAGGATACTGGACTAGGGGCTTATGGTAAACCGGCTAGCCTACCCAGTGAGAGGGAGGAAGAAGTTAGTAGGTCAATTCGGAATTACGGGATGAATATGGCTCTTTCAAATGAAATATCTTTGGAGCGATCTGTACCAGACACGAGACACCGAGAGTAATCACGATATAATTAATCTTTTTATAGCCATGGGAAACAAATTTTTGTTGCCTCTTTGCCTCTATAGGAATGTTTATTTTGGTCCTTACAACTAAAAAGTCAGATTTTTTCTTTTTGGACCTCAAAATCCTAAATTACGTCGGTAATTATACTTGTTACCACGACTGCGACTTGTTTCCGATTAAATTTCCGCCCAATCGAACTCTAAATGGACGCATGGTGACGGAATCAGTCGCAAACCCAAAATTAGTCTATTATTGTAAGAGCGCACTTAAAACTATCGTATTTCATAATACTGAATACTGAAGTTGCATTTTTGCGCTCATTAAGTTATAAATAAATGCATATTTTATGATTGTACCTTTTATCATTAAATATAAATAACTATCTGGCGAGTCACAGTTTGAGAGGAGTCACAATATATGTAGTCTAACAGGCGTATTACATTGTCAGTGATTCAAGTATCGTATATGTAATTGTATTATATTATTATCGAATGCAAGTCACACGTTCACACAAAGCAAAGTGGCACGGCGAAGATAGCTGCGAGGATAAAAAAGGCTTATACTAAAATATCTGGCTTATACTATCTGTTAGGTGATTTGGGTTGGGATTCATCTAACAGATATCTGTCAGGTCAGGCCACGGTTATATGAAAAGGTGTTTCCCATTGGCAATATGCATGAAACTCTCTAAGATACATCTGTACAATATGTTTTGATTTGATACTTAGATGCAACTAAATGAATTTATTTCAGATGCAAATTTTGGAACTATCCGGAAGATATAAGCGTCACGGCCAGCGTAGTTATTGTTTTCTTCAACGAGGGATTCTCAACCGTTATGAGGAATGTATACTCAATCATTAATCGAACACCGGCTCAACTTCTCAAAGCTGAGCTATCGCCTGAAGTGGAAGTAACTAGAAAGCACAAGTCTGCACCTTACAGGTATGTCGAATCGAAGTATCTGTTACTTATTGTTAATGGTTTTCTTGATGGGTAATGGCATTAATTTTTAATAATTTTTATTTAAAATTGAATTTCTTAGGTCTCCAACAAATGCCGGGGGCTTATTTGCGATTGAGCGGAACTACTTCTTTGAGCTGGGAGCTTACGACCCTGGTCTTTTGGGATGGGGAGGTGAAAATTATGAACTTTCGTTTAAAATTTGGCAATGTGGAGGCTCAGTTCTGTGGGTACCGTGCAGTAGAGTAGGCCACGTTTATAGAGGCGGTGGAGGCGGCGGCAAAGGCTTTGGAACTCTCACAAAGGGCATTAAGGGCAATGTCGTTCATCGTGTACGTGAGTCGTAAAACTGCATATGACATCAACGTGTGTTCTAATTCGAAACTTTTTTTGTTGATTCAAAGTATCTAAATGATTTACTGTCGTTTATTGCTGTAGAATTATAAGCGAGTTGTTGAAGTTTGGTTTGATGACAAATATAAGGAGTTTTACTACACACGTGAGCCCCTTGATCGATATATAGATCCTGGAGATCTTTCCGAACAATTCGCGCTAAAAAGGAGATTAAACTGTAAATCTTTTCAATGGTTCATGGACAATATTGCTCGGGATCTTCTCATTAAGTATCCAGAACTTCCCCCAAATCTTCATTGGGGCGAATTGAAAAATAAAGGCACAAAGACATGCTTGGATACCATGCAACGCACTGCACCAGCTAAAATGGGCGTAAGTAGATGCCATGGACAAGGAAACCATCAGGTTAGTATGGCCTTAATGCCGTTTAAACAGTTGTGTTTATTACGTAGCTTAGCTTGCGAAGCTACAATCGAGAATGACGTGACCGTCTGTCGTCTGTCCGTGTCTGCGATAACTTACGTCACAGATTGATCCCAAATTTGGAACAAAGGCTCGCGTAGTGTGGACGACAGACATCTATTTCATATTTCACATATTCCAGCTACTCTCAAAACCTTGTTTTAAGTCCATGTCTGTAGTAGAGCAAGACGTTCCATAATTATAATTTATTAACCTCATTCTTAGCTCGTGCGACTTAATGCTGAAGGTCAAATCGGGATTGGGGAACGCTGCGTTGATGTGGACGAAAATGCTGTAAGACAAATATATTGTCCGTTAGGAAAAGTGGATGGACCGTGGGAGTATGATGATGTAAGACAATACGTATTACGTATGTAGTACACATAGCCAGTATTTGTATACTGATTTCATTAATATATAAGCAAGTCGGCATATACTAGTACATAGTATACGCAGCTATTTTTACTAAATGAGCAGTGGCTTGTATTTTTTTTCTTAAGTAGCTGAGCTGCTATCATCACAAGGGAATATTGATCTTTGACTGTCCGTCTGTTTGTCTAATTTTAGATCACTAACACAGTGAAGCATAAGTCCGGGAAGTGCTTAGCAATTTTGAATGGATCAGAACAGTTGGGGTTGAGCGAATGCGATCCAAACAATGAATACCATCAATGGACTTGGAGGAGCTTGGCGCCAAAGGAAGAAATTTAAAACATTATAATGCCCATCTTCAAATATTGACACGCATAAAGTAAACTGTTTCCATCAAACCGTTATAGTAAAGGCAAACGTAGTATAACGTGCTCAATTTTAATTGGTTATACTTGTAATATGTTAAACTCTTTTTTAAAATACATATCTTAATGAGAGCGAAAAGTCCTCAGATACCGACGCGACCACTGCGTATATATTATTCTTACAGCTTCTTACAATTTTTGGTTTTTATTATTAAATTGTTTTGTTATTGAAATTCAAATCTGGGTTTAAACCACACATACATATTTTGCAATTTGCGAAGATGTCGAGGTCAGCCGCGAGAATTTCTTTTCAAATTTTTAACATGGACTGCATAGGGGACGAAAAATGAAAAAAAAATGTCCGAAAATGGGGAACGTAAAATCGTATAAAATCGAATTAGTAAAAAAATATACTTCGAACTTCATTTAATTTATAGATACTAAATAATAATAAATAATTATTTATATTATTGTATTACTAATAATAGTAATATGCATATTTAATATATCCTGCAGCAAGGTAGAATTTACAGTGAGTTCTATATGAATTAAATTTATATAAAATCACAAATAGGTTGTCGCAGCAATAAATCTTAAAGATATCAAAAGTAAAGTGACATATTTCTTGACTTTCTGAATTCTGGTAGTAAAATAATTCGTCATACTATTTTTACCATCTTTAACACTCATAAAATATTTTTCTGATTGCATTGGCTACGCTATAATTTTTTAGAATTAAAAAAAACTATAATAATATAATTCATCGAGCTGTGCACACCGTCAGTAAATACATTTTTGCCATTGGTTTTGGACATTTAATTTTGCTCCCCATCGGTATAGTTATTTACAAGCTTGGCATTTTCGTTATAGGAATTCATCAAGTTTGTTTTTACATTATCTCTGAGTCTACATGTTCAATTCAATAAACTTTATCATATCAAATTTAAAACAATGGCTGGTCAATTATATCTTAACAATTAACACAAATAATAGAGGGTTATCCGATCCATATGATATATGAATGCATACGAAGTTAAATATCCAAATAAAAGCAAAATGTTCTTCGAAATTTTCTGCAATTTCATTTCTAGGAAGTTACACACTGTAAAAAATTAGCGTTCTTTACTTATATGTACAGCTTAATGCACATAATTCAATAAAAGTCAAACTTTAAATCAAAGATTTAGTCACGTTTGGTCGAACTATTCCGTCATTAAACATAACCGTTATAATACTTTCACGCTATGCACCGCGTTTTACATTCATTATTATTATTAACCTCTAGAGGGAAAGAACTTATTTTTGCTTCACACATTAACTCAAATGACTGAATAATACGTCGCTCTAGAGTTAATCAAGGCAATATCATCCAGCGCAGCCGAAACATTATCGGGATAGTGATCATGCATCATCCTCGGTGTTACTTTGATTTCCGCGAATTCATCTCGACTCGCCCATCTAAATTCATAGCGTGGTCCTTCATCCACCAAATCTGGTCTACAAACAATAAGTTTATTACATAAGTTTAACCACATCAACATCACTTACATCACCCTGTAATTTGTAATACCCATGATATATGATGTAAATTCTAAATTAATTATATATCTATGGTTATACATATTTTTAAGCATATATATTTCAAATTACAGCAAGCAACCGCAACTAAATAAATATTGTAGATTGTAGCAAAGAATTAGTTGTTTTAGTTTTCGAATATTCGATATTCGAATAAGCGACGTCAATTATATCAACCTCCCAAATAGATAAGAAGTAAAATGTTAAAGAAACCTCGATTCAAAAATTGGTCTTTCCGAGACATGCATGATTTTTCCAGGTACATACATCCGGCACCTTGTAACTGATTCACGTTGCATTCGGTGACTTACTTCCGCCAAGGAAACCTGGATCAAAAGCGAACAAATTATCCCAAATTAAACATAATGGAATGAGTTCATTCACCGAACACATTCAAGAGCTTGAAAGATAATGAGTAGTTTTCTTTATTTCAACATTCCACAAAAAATAAAAACAAAGCAAGAGAAGCAAATTCAAATTCAGAGCTTAAACATGTCCTTACGTATGTATGATAGTTTGGTTGTTCCTGACGTAGCGGAGTAAAATCACTCCGACCATCATCATTTTCGGTCCTGGATTCACGATACTCAAGATTGGGCACTCCACCCATCAACAGATACCAGCAGCCTCCGACTAAGATTCGATACTATATACAAAAGAAAGTCCCTTACCTAACTCAACGTCAGAAAAGAATGCAAAACCGTAAATTGATTTATTTCACTAACTTTTGGAGTTCGGCAATCTTTAATTGCACAAACCAAGTTGTTTTAAATTGCTCAAAAGATGGAACACTTAATCTTGGAACAATATCGTCCCCAATTATCACAGACGTAACAAAGCTTTCGCAAAATATAGCTGCTTCTTCAGTCACTAAACATCCAGGGGGTGAGTAAGCAAAGCATTTTGTGTTTGCGTATGAGGAGGAAGATTTCAACATTAAGCTGAGAAGAGTCGCAGTTCCGGCTTTAAAAGGTACATATCATAGTGTGTTATATCTGAACCAATTCATCTTTTTATTGAGTTTTATCTAGTTAGTACATATTACCGCACCTCCAAGCGAATGGCCCGTTACAACTACAGTGTATGTTGGATAATTAATTGCGGCTCTTTCGAGAACTCCAAGCTGGTTTATCTTGTCCAAGGTGTTTTTAGCGGTTAGAAGCATGCCATGGTGAGCCTAAGAGAATTCATATTGATAAATAAATATAGTAATCGCGAGTGTCAAACTTCCAACAATCCAGCATCACTTATAGTTAGACTTACAATGCGAGACTACGCTTTGCGTCGCAACATTTTTAAATTCTGTCTTCACAGCATGAAAGAGCACATCGAAATTTAGAAAAAGGAAGTTTATTAAAATCTGGAAATCATGGGTGGGCACTCCTTCCTATACATAATGAGTAATTACCACATTTTTTTTAATTTTTAGATTATGTATTAAATTCAATAGGTAAGGAATTTATGGATTTGTTGCCTGAAACCACATATTTTTACAAAATTTCTTTGGCTCATTTCGTATTTCTTTGGCACACCCCCCTCACCATAACTGGTGCCCACCTCTCATTTACCGATTTCTGTATTAACATGATGGGTTTACACGTAAATGGGGATGACTTTCTAGATAGGTTACAAAAATAATTTCCAAGTGCTAAAAATACTGAACGGATTTATATAGCTTTAAATGCGTTTTCACTCTGTGCAGACTGAAATAAAAAAATATTAAGCGCAGCCTCGCATTGCTAGAATAGCCGCGATTGTGGTAATAAGCTAATACGTACAACCAGTGCCCACTATATATACATGTATTATATTAATATTGTGGGCAATGATATATAACGATCCAAGATAAGAAGTGTAACCTTGCACCCCGGCGGAACTCCGGGAAATTCTAAGGGTTTTGCCTCAGCGCTCAAATCTGTTACAGCGTCGCGGAGCGACATCGTACCCCTAATGGCAACTACAATGCATTTTTCAAAATGGTCCAATGCGATAAAAAAGGGAGTTTGAAAGACATTGTTTTCGAATGAGGCATACAAAAGGTCACCATTCTTGATATTGGTCGTAAGTTTTAAAGCTGACGTATTGCAAAAGCAACAATTATCTCCTTCAACTCCTCTGGAATGACTTCTACAACAAATTAATAATAAGGTACTTATAGTAGTACTACGCAGTTGTATTCCAACGTCGATTATGTCATAACTGACTTAAATTAAAACGTACTGTCCCATCCCACAACAAATGATGTTTCGCCACAGTCGAATAAGTCCCATCCTAGGATGAGCCAGCACATACCACGGCCACCCATAGCTTCCTAACGCGTACTTCATAAAGTGTGCAATAAGAGGTGGTGAGTGCCACCGGTCAGCATCGAATTCATATGTAGATTCTTCTAAGAAATTTGTAGCCTTTGTAGATCTGAAACCAGCATCTCGATTTTCATCTGTGCTTCTCTCTTCTCGTAAAGAATTAAGGTTGCGGTTATTCTTTAAATTTAGCAAAACTAAGCCAGCGGCGAGATCAGAAGGAACGAGATCAACGTCTTCAAATAAATAACCCATAATTTTTCCTATGTCACGAAAAGCTCTTCGATGTGTTTCATCAATCCCAATGCAAGAGCACATTAGAATTTTGCAGCGACGCTCCCACAATTTTGTGTGGCTGTTACCGTTCAAAACACTATGCTCAAAGCGTTCGTAATCTAATTCCTCAAAAGATGGAGATTTTCCTCCAATAGGATCGAATGCCACTATTACCACACACAACATGATAAATACAAGGATCCAACTGGACACGGTGAGTGCTGAAAGGATAAATAAATGAATATATCTATTAGTTACAAACAGAATTATTTTAATAAAAAAGACCTCTACGGTTTGGATAATATATATTGAAAAAACTGCGTTTGCTGAAACTTTCTCAATCTAAGCTTGCAAAAAAAATCAGCAGCAAACGTTGAGTTATATGTTTTCCCAACCTTTGCTGGAAATCGATTTCTCAGAATAGGACATTGTTTGCGCTTAAATTCATCCTGTTCAATCAATCAATCACGTATAGGTGCATGAATTCAAATTTTAGAGGCTCATCTGGGAAAGAAATTTAATGTAGGGATGTGTAAGCTTAGGGAAATCGTGTGCTTTATTTTCTGCTTCTATACATAATGGCATTGGTAACGACATTAGATCTAAATTCACCAATATCAGAGGATGAATTGAATTAAATTGGAAAGTCTGGTATGAAAAAATCGGAAATTTTTGGTAAATGTTGGTTGCTACTTATGTAACTATGAGCAATCGCTCATGAGATAGGAAAATATTTGTTTTTGTCTTTTTGTTCATCCAGGTGTACTTGAGCTGAAACGTAAACATAAAAGCATAAAAATGTGATAATGAACGATAAACAAACTTGACTACCTAATTTTATACTTGGCTTGCAAGTATTCCTCATGATTTTTAGCATAAAACGTTTCGTTTGGGCAGCAAAGGTTGAGAAAGTTTCAGCAAAGGTTGCGTCTTCCGTAAATATTTGTATGCAGAAGTGAAAAAGTTTGTATCCATTAACATACTTTTGATAAGCAGAAGCGTCTCCGGAGCGTCTTTTTCACACATGATGACGTTTGAATACACCCAAAAAGTCCCTAAAGCATTCCAAACTACTTCTGGTATTGTCAATGTTAACCTATGCAGATCAAATCCAACCGACTTAAATTAGATTACATTAATCTTCATACATTCATGTGAATACCGTATATCTTGGAAAGATTTAAAGCAGCTCCCATATTTTAACAGCTCTGGAATATTATCATTCCCCTGAGAGGGAATTATATATCAAGCTTGTCCAAAGAAAGAATCCACTGAGTTGTTGTTACCGAAACTATAAAATGAACTAATAATACAAACAAGTTGTTTGAAACAACTTATAAGGTTAGCCGAGGAAAATCGGTGACAGGCCATGGGACAAAATCCCATGATCAACCAAAGATTCACAAATGACACCATTAATTAAATGAAATTCATGCAATAAGGCATGGTTTCCGGATAAACTACTTGTGCTGATTACGAATATGAAATTCTAGCTTCGTTCTTTGCAGTGAAATAAATCAGGTATCATTCGAATTTAAGAATTTTCTTGCAAACTTTTCCTCGCAGATTCCAACTCAACATTAAAATTAAGACTCACGGGCTAGTTTCTTAACACGATACGAAGTTACGACCGCCCAATAATTTTTGCATATTCGGATTCTCCGTGAAATTACCTTTCGAATGACGTATCGCACATAGTCAGATCTGAACGGGAACTCTCCGCATAATAAGCCTCTGGATTCATGAAAAAAGCATTCATCAAAATCCAACATTAAACCAAACTAGAATTTAATGTTCGTAATCAGCACAAACGTTTATTCAGAAACACCGTTTTAAGGTATGATCCGAATTTCATTAATTATTATCATACTTCATTATCATTCATAATGGAAGTAATGGTACTATTTGTGAATCTCTGGTTGATCTTGGGATTTTGTCTTGTCCCATGGCCTGTCACCGATTTTCCTCGGAATGGCAAACCTTTTAATTTGTTTGTGTATCAGTAGTTCATTTTATAGTTTCGGTAACAACAACTGAGTGCATTCTTTCTTTGGACAAGCTTGGAATATATATGACATTTGAGCAGCCCTCAAATGAGGTCTCGTTACAACAAACCCACATAATATGGAGGCTAAGCTGATGGTGAGCATAAAAGTTTTAAAATGTGTACCACGAGAAACAAATGAATGAAAAACAACAATGAATTCGGCATTATTCAATTAAGTTTAGTTAAGGAATTCTATTGGAAAGTGGGAATTGAAAATTCAGCAGCCCCCTCCAATTATAGCATTCCCTCGTGGCTTGAAAAATTTAATTATGGCAGCTACTGTAAATCGAAAAAAAATACGGTACCTTATTTTGCGAAGAATGACAAAACAAAATCAACGCAGTTTGAAGTAAAATTATTCGACCACCAGTCGTTCACAATGAAGCTTATTAGAAAGATCATTTTATGTGTATTAAATCTCCAGAAATTTAAGCCTGAATAAAAACTAAAGGAACCCCTCTAAATCACCTATGGGCGATTCAGAGTTTTTTACGGGACATGTGCATACAGGACAAGAACAGAAATCCTAAATAGAAAGTTTCACCGTAGTTTCCTATGTAAAACTGGCATTAAACAGTGAATTGACACATGAAATGGTCCAAGCACATTTCAATTGAATCGAACTTACCTTACCGTCAATAATAAAGCCCAGCCTTTTTCACAGGTGATATGTTGCCACTAAATAAAATTCAGAATCTAGACAGAGTTTTCCATTTGAAATCTTCGAAACACTCCTGACTGCCCGATGACATTTAACTGGAAGCAAAAACTACGGTGATTTGTGGGGTTTGCTGAATTTTTGCTGGTGCTTTTACACTTTTTGGAACTTCAATTCACATAAAATTCAACGCGATTCCCTTTCTAATGACAATGAGCCATCATTCGTAAAATTTAGACCACTGGTCGTCGAGTAATTTTACTTAAAAACTGCGCTGCAAAAAAGAAAAGAAAAGAAAAAAAAAACCCCACAGCCAAGAAATTACCTGATATATATGCATGGAAGCACAAACCGTCTAGATTCAATCTCCATTATATATCCTACCATACTGTTCTGAACCAATGCAATATCGGCAAACACAATCAAAAGTAATACAATGAAATTACCAACAAGGTAGATTCTGATCAATGATCCACCTTCACAACTCAGCTTGACGTCTTCCTTCCAGTAAATTATGCATCCGGCAATAATCCTGAAAATAAAAATTGAAGCTGTTAATAGTAATTGTAGTCACGTAGCTGAGGATTTAAAAAAAAAACTTTCCATGTATCAACAGACTAATTTGTTTTAATAGTTTATTTTATAATATATGGAAGACGAAAAGGTTCCCCCGAAGTCATTGGCGACTTTTATTGTTAAAAGTAGGTATGAAGCTCATGAACTACGCTCAATTATATTGTTCACCGAGAATTTAAAAAAAAAACAATATTCAAATTCAATGCTAATGTCACAACTTGCAAAATTCAGAAATTATGATGAAGGAAATTATTTCCTTATTCCCCTTATAAGGAGAAACCATGACGTTTGACAGCTTCCCCCTGAAACCAAAATGAATTACCCAATGTTTCTGTTAAATTCTGTTCTAGCCAGATACTCCCAAAACATTACATTAAGGTTTTAGTGTACTTCCTTCCAATTCCAAGTGAAGCACTACACATTGGACAAGCTAAAAATGAAGATACACTTACAAAATCTGTATTTTCGGCATTTTTCAATTTTCAGCTTACCAGGAAACTCGGATAAGGACGTCGACGAATCCAGGAAACACGAAGTCATCACTGGCGATTTGCCAGCGACGGCCTAATGCCACTAACGCAGGCATTTCGAAAACGATTCGGTATTTCAAAATTATCTCAGAAAATATTTTTTCACCAAAAGGAACTCATGTAACTTATTTAGGTAACTACAACATTACTTTTATGATTACGGTGAAGGTGAAGTGAAACGTAAGTTTGATGTTAAATATCCCCTTCGTGTTCATTAAAACATCTTAAGCTGAAACTACACTTTAGCGTACCCTCTAACGTCCTTTGTTTAGCCAGTTAATTGCACAAGAAAGAAAAATACTCAAAGAAGTCTATTGTCGTTTTCATTTTATATACATACATCGTATAAAGTATAAATGACACAATCTGTATCTCACAACGCAGCGCAGGTAAAATCTTTCATTTTTGTGCTATTTCACCACCTGTCTAAAGGAAACTAATAGGCCAGAGTGTAGAGTAAGGTAAACACGTAAACTTCAGTGCAGCAGCTGACATGACGGCAACGAAGGTTAGGCACCATAATTTTGCGTAGCTGAGCATCAGCAATTATTACGTAGCTGACATCATCAGCGGAGTATTGATTTCGATTGGGTTGTCTGTGTGTCTGTCTGTCCAGATGATAACTTTCGAAAGGGGTCACCGATTGACCTCAAATTTGGAACAAAGGTTCCTGGCGTACTGGGGAAGACACCTATTACTTTTTAGCAAAATCGGTTACGAAATATCGGCAGGGTCAAAGGTTGAATTTTTTTTACATTACGCATATGGTTTTTAAAGGCTCATTCGAAAGCTCTTGGAAAACTGAGTAAGGCTGTTACTTTCAAATTTTTTAACCGTCAATGGCAGTAAGCCATTGAAATTTTTTTTCATTGCAACATATGGGTTGTGATAGCTCTTTCGAAAGCCCTTGAAATGCTGAGTATAACTGCAACTGCAATTTTATTTTTTGAAATTCGTTAACCGTCAACGGCCGCGGACGGTTAAATTGTTTTTCATGGAACATGGCGTGTAACATCTCATTCGACAGGTCTCTTCAAGCTCTTGTCATTCAAACACGTTGTAATGCTTTTCATGCGCAAAATTTGTGGGTTCAAGTGCATGGAGCTATTTTCTTTGACAGCCTATGGAACTTCGCAGATATTAAAACAGTACTAGTTCCGTGCACGCACGCTTTGCGTTCGAAAAAATAAAATCTGTGCACGCACGCTCTACGTTCAAAAAATAAATAGAAATCA
Source organism: Seira musarum (assembly GCA_027743895.1). Classification (NCBI taxonomy): domain Eukaryota; kingdom Metazoa; phylum Arthropoda; class Collembola; order Entomobryomorpha; family Entomobryidae; genus Seira; species Seira musarum. Next base: position 14,514 of record JAHZMX010004019.1, read on the forward strand.
CTCCGGATCAAATACAATTACAAATGGATCTTCGAAATTAATTACTCCGGATCCAATACAATTACGAATAGACCTTTGAAATTATTTACTCCGGATCCAATACAATTACAAATAGACCTTCAAAATTATTTACTCCGGATCCAATACAATTACAATTATATATGAATCGGAGGGATCGATATGATAGGGTTTTGATAATCAATTAAGTTAATTGATAGATAAGTAAGCTAACTAATTATTTTTTAGTTAATTGATTAGTTAATTATTCATATTACTCGTGATCACCCTCCCTCCGGATCCCATATAACAACTCCCTCCGGAACGTATATAACAAACAACTCGCATAGACTGCAGCGCTCCTGCGAAAACCGGACACACAGATACACACACACACACACACACACTTACAGAGAATCACCAAATATAATAGTAAGATTCTGAGAACAGCTCTCTTACCGTTAACTCTGTACAGCTACGTCGTTATCGCTGCTTAACAGCTTTATTAACCATCTATTGCAAAGGGTTTGAGTCGCTCGCTCGCTTGTATGATATTTTTTAACTTGGAGAAAACCGATATGCACAGCGAATAACTTTAAATATATATAGCGAAGTGCAATAAAGCTGTGAATACAGCTGTAGCAACTTATAGCGGAGAAAGGGTTACAAATTATGTCCTCTTTCTCACAATACTGTTTTAATATCTTTTAAGTTCCATAGACTGTAAAAAACCGTTCTGGGCAGAGTTATTCATAAGAGAGAGTCTTGAAATCATGTATGCATGAAAAAAAAGTTGAAGAGACCTTTCGAATGACGTATCAGAAGCTTTTTCATTGAAAAAGGTTTTAACTGCCCGCAGCCATTAAAAAATCGGAAATTCTAATGGAACAGTTTCACTCAGTTTTTAAAGAGCTTTCGAAAGAGGTATCACACGCCATATATTAAAAAATATTTTAACGGCCTCCTGCCGTTCACTGTTAAATGATTTCGAAATTCTA
>JAHZMX010004020.1:0-13364 GCA_027743895.1 Seira musarum
CAACAAAGGAAAATGGTCAGTCCAAGCAATTCATTTCACCAAGCTGGAAAACTTTTTAGCTGTCATCGATGCCCCTACGCGAGAGAAAGAATCAGGCGTAGAACGAATCAGTGTTTGTAATTACATTGAAGCTCGATATACTGTCAGGGCCAATTACTGCCCAAATACTTCAACACTTCAATATCTCATGAACTTTATAACTCTACATTTTTCTGCTTAACCTAAAATCATTTAAGCTCAATATTAAGTTGAGCGGAAGAATTTGTTACTGATATAACGGAATGTTTTACTAAATAAGAGAAGAAATTCTGTTTGGTTTACAGAGCTTTGCTTTGGCTGTATTTCATTCCATTCGAGGCAGAACCCAGAATATTGTAAAATCAAATGCAGTTCTGCTCCTTGGACTTCCATCTTATCCCACAAAGCTATGTACTTACGTATACATGAAGACAAGCCACGCTTTTTTTCTGAAGACTCGGCAAGGGGACGGGGACAGTAACATTAATGATGTGGAATTCCTAATTGCTGGCATGACACACAATGGCAGTCATTAGGCAATGTACAAGGAAAACGACCACCAAATCATCACGTCACCCACTACACGCACTCTAAGAAAACTATTCAACTTTTTCTCCACAGTTTCCTCCTTTCACCCTAAAAAATGACTTCTCTTCCTTTGCTGCCTCTCCGAAAGTCAATTTGCCATTAGAAAACGACTATTAAATACGAATGAAAAAAATCCTCATTTTCCCTCCACAGGTTGCCAAAAACTATTTTTTCTTCGACAATAACGTAACTGTAACGACTCACAGTATTTTATGTGGGAGAAAAAGAAATCCGTGTAATTACCCTGGAAACTTTTTCCTCTACTTTTTCAAAGGTGAACAAAATTGTTTGTTGTGGCTGTGGCTTTGTGTTCCCCCTGCTGACTTATAACAAGCTCATTTCACATTGCTTGGAACACACACACACACACTCTCTCTCTCTCTCACACATCACATCATCATCATGACAGTCGCAATCACAATCAGAAAGAACATGAGACACAAAGAGAAAGGAAGGCAACGCAACATTACACTGATGCTGATTGTGATTGTCATCATTGTCCCTTTCTGGAAGAAAAGAAAAACGGTAATAATTAGCAGAGTAAAATGCAACTGTTAATTAAATCGACACGACACAAGACGCAAGCAGGAAGAGGAAAGAGGTTGCGGATGTCGTGTCATGTCTTGTGCAGTCTGTTGTAATATTTTCAAAGCTATCGTCGTCATTATCCTTTCGCCGGGATGGCGAATAGTTTTAATGAAAAATCATCGATCTTGGCCGTTTGCAGCGCACTCTATCTAAGCTGGGCTCAGACAATTTCCAAATCAGTGAATCTAATTAAATTTAGAATTTGAAATCGAAAATGAATTTTCTAGGGAAAAAAATTAAGAAGGACTTACGATATAAGCTTCTTACATTTTTTTATCTGAAATAAATAGGTGGAGAGATTTAAATTTTGCATGTAAAGAAGATGATGACGACAACGACAAGGACGATGATGATTTGCATTTATGCCAAAGCAAGCAAAAGGTAGTAGGTAGGAAAACTAAAGAAGTGAGTTTAATACTCAATTCAATGCATTCTATTTTCTCAAGATGAGAGAAAGAGAAAATTAGAAAAAAGGCTCGTGAGTGAATGAATGGATGAAGTTGATCTGCATTTTTTCTCTGGTTTGGCATGGCATTGCTCGTTTCCCCAGAAATAGAAAAAAATGAGGAATGAGGAACTGTCATCCTATTTTTGCTTCCATTCAAATTTCAGACCTCTCCACATGCACGTTGGATTGTGATAGTGATGTGATGCCTGTGGTAGCAGAATAAAGAGGAGATCTTTATAATGATGAAATGTATATGAAATTAGTTGTCGGTTGTCGCTCAAGTCGTGACTCACTTTCAATTTCTCACAGAAAAAAAAAAGTTTTTTTTTAGCTTCAGTTGGAGTTGAAGCTTCTTTCTTCTTGTGGGCCTCTCACTTGCTATTTCCTTCCTTCCTCGGCTCGCTCCCTGAGACATAGACACTCACGCTCGCTTGCTTCCTACTTCTTATTCTTCTTTTTTTTGGCTGGGAGAGGTTTGTGGAATTGGAAAATGAGGAAACGCGAGCGAGTGTGCCTGGCTTTGCTCATTTTTCTAGGAGAAAACGCAACCATTTCTCTGGAATAATTTAAGCTGAGCTGGCTCAGGGAGTTCAGGTGTATAAAGCGGATTTCAAGTTTTTAAGCCTTTTTCACTCTTCCAACTCCTTTTCCTTTTCCTCAACGCAACTATTGTAGATACATACAATTTTTCGAAGAACTCAACTCAACTCTAGTTTGAAAATGGAAATTTTTTTCATCTTCTTTTTTTCCATTTTAAATGGTCCCAGTTCACGTTTCTTCCCTTCAATTTCCACCTTTTCGTATTCCGCCTACATACAAAAGAAAGAAGAATCTGCCACCTTTTCTTTTCATTTTTTTTCTTTGACAAAGTCAACGACGACGACATCGACACGACACAATATTAAGGGGGCAGAAGGCACAACAAACGGAAAGGAGACAAGGGAAATAGTAATATGATGTGCTTGGTTGTGTCGCTAACCAGCCGAACCAAACCAAGCCAAGCCACTATTACAAAAAAAAACCTTCAATGCAAATAGAAAAAAAAGTGGGCGAAGACGAGAAGGCGATTAACAAAGCTCAAACCAACAACATTACGTCGCTCTTTTCAAATTACAATTTTTTCTCCAGATTCCCGATTCTTTTTTTTTTCTTTGAAGCACAAATACAAACAGTGGAGAAGTCATTTATAATGTAGCCTTCATCTCATCTCCTCACATTCGACAAGTCAAGTAAACTCAGACTCGACTCATTTCAATGATGATGACTTCCACGAAAAAGGTATTTTTAGAAGGAGAGAATCAATGAGTCAAGTCAAACCTTTCCATTCCACTTTCACTTTTTTCTTTCATGTCTGTCACTGACATCTCTCCCGAACATAAATCCCGAATCCCCGGACTGATTTTCACAAGAACGACTCCGATTCGTTTTCCCTAAAATTGTAAAAAAAACCTTTTCATTTAAACGTGGTTGATTTCCAATTAGCTCCAACTAATTTGTCAAAGCACAACAAAAGTAGTCACAGGGTATGACTCTCATCAACCCTTGTTCGCTCGTTCCAACTTTTTTCTTCTTTTGGTCTGGTGCATTTTTTAAAACAAGCTACTCTGCCAAAGGAAATAGATGAACTTTGGAAGGAAAAAGAAAGTTTTTCAAAAAAAAAAAAAAAAAAAAATCAGAAAAGTGCATCATTCAAAGTTGTAGCTTACGATGAGAGTGAGAGTGATGATGATACGATACTCCATATTCTTTGATAGGATACCGTCGTAGTAGATAAACACGAGGCATATTTATTTACTCCTTCATCTTCGCATTTTCTCCCTCCCTCCATTTTCGCCAAAGAATTTTTATATCATGAAGAAGAATTCCTTATTTTAAGTTTTGCAGCGTCCAAGTTCTTTTTTTTTAAGAAACTGTAAAAGGCGGAAGAAAAGAAAAACAGTAGCTTTTTGTATGTAAGCTGCCAAGCCAATACCATTACCATCATACTATCATGTTGATGCGATGTGCTATGGAGGAGAGCTATGTATCTAAACTTTTTAATGAGCCTTTTTCCACTGATTTTCTCCACAAAAGAGGAAGAAAGGAGGGTGATTTTCGAAGAGAAAAAAAGGAAAGTAAAGAAAGAAGGGAATGCATAAAAAAGTAAAACCCGCTTGGTTTAGCGGTGGTGGTGGTAGTGGTGGGCTGGTTTGGATTTCGCCTTTTTTTCCTTTTCTTCCTTATTGCACCGTTTGTTTACTCGAGTGACTCTGCATTATTATCAGGCTCGCTCGAGCTCTAGCCTTTGCTGGTGTTGCGGAGTCAATGGAAAACTAATTCTTGTCAAAAATAATGGAAATGTGATTTTTACTTCGAATTTAAAGAGAAGCTCACGATGACTGTATGTATTCAATTGAGATATGTTATTTGAGCAACAGAATTTTTTATTTAACGCTTGAATTTACTAGTAAACTTATTTCTCCCCACTTACTTTGCAGTCGTACTTTCCTCACAGAAAAATGTTTGTTCGTGCGTTTTAGAGTTGAAAAAGGTCAAAGTTACAAAAAAAATGCCGGAATTTTTAATACGGACCTTTAAATTATGAAAAAGTACGTACTAGTCTTATAGGTGACTAACTAGACTTTGCTTGCATATTTCTATTTAAAAAATACATACTTTAAAGTATGTATCAGTGTTGGGTTTCAGTTTATGAAAGCAAACGATATGGGATTGAAAAATTGGTAGTTTCGATATTGGAGAAAACACCTTCTTTCTCATGATTTAGGTACGATATTGTTATTATTATATTTCGGGAAGTTGAATTATGTTTTAAATCATTCAAATGCACCTTTTAATTCATCTTTAGAGTGCAACGAACAAAATGACGTGAAAATGGTGAAGCAATAAATTCAGAAACTCGGTGTTTCCACATGAAAGTGTTTTTCTCTTTCTGAGAAAACCTGTCTCCTCCAACAATAAAAATGGACAGATAAGAAACATTTATCAGGGCACTATTTCTCGCCCTGTCTGTTGCATTGTACCGAGCATTCGTTGCCGACTCGACGGAAGATAGTGGTAGGCCACATGCACCCATGCATTTTCTCCATTTTACCCTCAATTTTCATTCATTCTCCACAAGAAAATCTGCTTTCTGTCATAGTCATACTTTATGGAAGTTTGGAAGGGAAGGAAAAAGGAGTTGCTATACCTACAATAATAGATCAAGAACACCTAAAATTTTGCATGATCATACCTCTTGGAAAAAGGTGGCAGAATGTTGTGAAGTGATCAGATCAGTAATCGTGATCGTGATCATCAACCATAGCGCATTTATATAGTCCCCTCTTCATCCTCGACGATAATTTGCATTGGAACATGAATCCAAAAGGAAAACCGACAATTTCCTTTGGCATCATTTTCTTCTCTCGAGATGCGATGGGATGCACTCATGCCTGGCTTACATTCAGATACAATTTTCCTTTTCTCCTCCATTCCACTCATTTATTTTCTCCTTGTCTGGCAATTTAGGCTCATATTTAATCTCATATAAAATGTATATGAGTTAAAGAATGAGGATCTGGTTTGGTTTGGTCTGGTGGCATATTGTGCTATTTGTACTTTCACTTTCGTGCATATGACGATACGACGTCAAGTCGATCTCGACTAGGACCGGGAAGCTTGGCACGAGTAGTAGGTATAGTGGTGGTGATGGTGATATGATGGTGGCACTCCTCTCCTCTCACACTTTTTTTCCTACTATTTCCTCCCCAGGAAAAACCACATTAATATTTGATTTGTAATTCTTCTTGTTTTCCCAGAGCAGTAGTAGATCCCATGAAGAAGAAATTCAGTTTAAGCTTCATATAACGGACGAATCTGCGCAACTCGATTGCTTTTATTAAACTTCTTTATATCAACAACAATTTTAATTACTAAATCAAATGTCCACTATGTATAAGCAAACTGGAATGTAAACCTTTGCAAAAAAACACATACAATGTTAATTCTTTACAAAATATGTAACAACTAATCGTAAGTGGAAGGACATGGCATGAACTTGTTTGGGGCATCATTTGCAACCAGGAGAAATTTTAAATGACGTAAACCACATTAATATTTGATTTGTAATTCTTCTTGTTTTCCCAGAGCAGTAGTAGATCCCATGAAGAAGAAATTCAGTTTAAGCTTCATATAACGGACGAATCTGCGCAACTTGATTGCTTTTATTAAACTTCTTTATATCAACAACAATTTTAATTACTAAATCAAATGCCCACTAAGCAAACTGGAATATATATAAACCTTTGCAAAAAAACACATACAATGTTAATTCTTTACAAAATATGTAACAACTAATCGTTAGTGGAAGGGCATGGCATGAACTTGTTTGTGGCATCATTTGCAACCAGGAGAAATTTAAAATGACGTTTATTTGACTAGGAAACCGTAAGTTAGAGCACTTTTTAATAAATGCGTGCATTTAATCCCTGTACGACATATCGCGATTAGTTCGTTGATAAAGACAAAAAAAGAAGAACAAAGATGAATTCACAATTTCAAATATTTTTCAGTGTAACATATGTGATGGGAAGACGAAGAATCCTGTTGTGATTGTGCCTACACTTCACTCCACCACCCTCAATTCTCGATCCTTTCTCTCTCTGGAACAAACAAGAGAGATAAATATACATGTACATGCTTATATGTAGTGCACTACACCATTAGAAAAGATTATAGAAGATGACGAACTACTTTTTCTTCAACCCTCCACCTCATCTCCTCATCTCATATCTTATTCCCCTTCTGCTATTAAGAGTCAGTCAGAGTCAGATACAAATAAATATATGGCGAATGATATCTCATTTTTGAAGCAAGGAAATTTTCCCATAGCTTTAGGAAAACTTTCTCTTTCTCTCTCCTTCAATCTGATTTTCATTTCTCGCGCAGATGACGAAAAAAAAGAGGATGACGATTGTGATATTTTTAGAAGGCTTCTTCATCATCCGCTGAAAAAATAAAGAAGGTGAGCAATGGAAGTATGTACTTGTGATGGAGGTGTTGGAAGATGCTTTCGAAAAGAGAATCCTCTCTTCATCATTTTCCACTTGCACACTCTCTGCTCTCCTCTTTTCACTCTTGAAAATCTCAAGAGAAGGAAAAAAAGAGTAGTTAGCCCCATCACATTATTTATTTATAAGGTAACGTAACATAACGTACTTATATCTGAAACGAAGCCAAGCCCAAGCCCAACCATGCGGCGTGTGTCTGTGCATGATGCCCTGAGCTGAGAATCGGAAAATCCCCTCTTGTTCCCGTTCTTGCCCCGCGTGGAATATAAAAAAGTAATAGACGGAAGAAAGGAAGGAAGATTAGAAGATACATGACTCTTCTTCATCATTTCATGATCATCTTAGTTTTTCAAAAGGAGAAAATCGGATAACAAGGGAATCATGTCAGGTGACAACAATGTAATGCAATCAAATGTTTTGAGTGGAGCGAGTGAAAAAACTCATACACCAAATGAATGGCAGAGAAACGCCTCCGCATTTAAGGTACTTAGTTCAGCTTAGTCTTTGAGATTGCTTAGGTATCTTTTTTAGGTAAACTTGGTATTGGCGCCTAGAAACTTATGTATTGAAATAAAGCCTACAGTTAGTTTATAGACAGGTCCAAAGCAATATTTCAATTGCTTTTACTAATCAAAAACAAAAATATTCTGACATGCCTAATTTTGTATCACGTTTCTCTAACGTGAACGTGACTGCATCGAATAAAATTTCTATTCATTAACACCGATTTCAATTGCGATTGACGATAAAGATGCATTGCGATAGGGTTTGGAGTTTGAGTGAAACTTTAACTAATTTTGAATAATCCATGCCGTCCATTGTAATTGTTCACTTCCAAAAGGAACGGAATGTTTTTGTTTGAATATTTGCATGTACAAATTTATAGATACGTATAAAATATCTTCCCACTCTTTTTGATTTCAATTAGGTTAATGAGGGATAAAATGATGTGTAACACTGTAATGCGCAGTTTGAATAAGTAAGTCAAAGACACAATAGTTCATGGAAATTTTCATGCTTTTAAACTTTTGTTTTGTTGAATTTTACGGGGTAGACAGTAGACAGAACACCTACGCAGTTTAACTGCCCACACAGTTAAAAGTAATCGTCGCGTGCTTGCCCTCTGAATGACATCCTTGAAAGACACACAGGCATTTTTTTATTTTTAATAAAAGTCGGAACAAATTCAAGCTGTTCTCTTTATGTAATCTTTTATCGTTGGTGTAACGTTGGCAAATGGAAAAAGAATTCAAAATTTTGATGTCCATGTCCAGCTAAATCGGTGCAGGGGTGACTCTTTTAGTCACTGTGTGCTTTTTACGGCACTGGGGAATGCCTTTCTTGTGGCTTCTTTATCTCAAGATTTCTTCTTTAAAAAGCATGCAAGTCCGATCAGTAAAAACACGATGTAATGACATGGCATGGTGGCCACATAAAAGGGAAGTGCAACATTTTGCATCTGTTAAAAGTTTGAATGAATGAGGGCTAGACTTTGAAAGGGAAAAGACATTTCTCCGCAATGTAAAATGCATTCCCCTCCTTTTAAAATATGAGGAAGCTCATGAGAAGCAATAGAAAAAAGGATCGCTTGCCACCATACCCTACCACTCACTATTTTTTTTAATAGAAGAAGAGAAAAGAGATAAATAGAAAGAAATCCATCAGAATTCCAGTCGGAGCACACAAATTTTTCAGTGATTCCATTCAATGAAAACCCATCGGATCCCATCATCATCAACATCATCAGAATCCAAATGGCTCTAAACTAGTGAACACTTTTCGGGGCTGTTGATGACGCCACTTTCCTTTCATTTTTTAGAGGAATGAACAAACGCAAACGGTGAGGATCTGATGATGATGGCATTGGTGATTCATAAAATTCAATTTCTCCGCTACTCAGAAACTCTCTGCTTCTACTACTACCACCACTACTCCGACAAAACCGAAGGTACGATCACGATGATGATGACGATGATGCATCACTGCCAACCAACGCAAAATAACAAAAAATTTAGTGGCATGCAATAATGCAACTTTTCTTATCTATCTTCGGCCTCTTAAACTCCCTTCTCCAATTCACAATAACAAAGTGCAGAGCGATATAATAGCGATACTGGAAAAAAAAAATAGAAAATGGAGAATGAATGAAAGATGCATTTTTTTGTTGTGTCCTGGGTCCCTCTATCTTCATCTCATTTTTAATAGTACTCCTGTTCTATTCAATGGGAATATTTTTAAACAATTTTTTTTTTCCTTTCTGTTTTCCTCCGGCTCTTGCTGTTACTTGATGGGTGTTGATTGATGAGCCATTATGATTATTGAAGTGGCTGTAAAAGGAGGAAGGAAAATGTAGCATTAGGAGGAAAAAAAATGTTAAAAAATGAACTGACTTTTTTCACTTCACTCCCGTTTTACTTTGTAATATAATATGGCTAAGGAAAATGGAAGTATTTCTTGTTCCATTGCCGTGCAAAAAACATCAGACCAGTTCATTAAATGCTTTATCACTTTTACAAAAATTAGAGATGAAGTATTTAATGTAGGGTGATATGGAAAATGAAATGTAACTGATTGTGAGTGTAGATTTTTGCATGCAAAGCGAACTCACAAAAAATGCAGATTTTTGCCAGTGCCATGCAAAATTCTAGTCAAGTCAGCACGGACCACGCCATGCCACGCACAGAGAAATACACGACTACCTTACATTGAATTGAGTTGATCAAGATATAAAAAGTTGCTCGTGTAGCTGGAGAAATCCCAACCCATTGTTTAGCTTTGAAATAAAAATGATTTTTCGCGAAATATAATGTAAGTTTAAGCCTCAAGTAGACGCCGTAAAACACTTATTTTCCGAACAGATTTGTAATACACTTAAAACAAATTAATGTATTTACTTGATGTCACGATACTTTTCCAAAATAATAAAATCTTCGTAAAAATGTATTTAAACATTTTTCAATGAAGCTTGTAGTGCTGACACTAAAAAAATTTGTCATGATACATGAAAGCAGTCAATCAGTCTGTTGCTAATATTTAATTCACATTTTTCCTTAACACTAATAACCTGGCCTAACGTAACAGCATGAATGAAATAATTTTAAAATGGCTTCATTATAAAACTTTGAATAATGAATAGTCATAAAAGAAGGTTTTAGAAGCCAAGAATTGTGCGGTTTTGAATTGTATCTGAGCTGTCGTTTTCAAGGATTTACGGCAACAAGCTTTCGTGAATTGGATTGGTTTCTTGTGCAAACTAAATTTTCCGTACCTAGTAAAAGAAAACTAATAAAAAAGAAAGTGAAATGTTTGGAGAGACAAAAAATTCCATATTATTATGGTGATTATACTTCTTCATTTATTAGATTTATTTAGTAAAATAGCGAGAAACGAAAAAAAAGAACGAATTAATCTACTCACCAGCACCAACATCATCATCATCATCACCACGACCTCATTCCCAGAGACCATTGTTCCCCCAACAAAACCTTACAAGCAGCAAAAAAAATTAAGAAATGAATAAATGTTCGACAATGTCGTCGTCGTTTCGTTTGCTGAGGTAATTTTCGGATAAAAATCTGACAATGACATCGTCCAAAATGAAGTAGTAAGTGTAACACTGGCTTTTGCTTTTTCACTTTGACTGACTTGACTTGACTTTTTTATACCTATTTCCATGGTGTATGCACGCAATCACCGAATCATGATGAACCAAACGAAACTAACAGCAGCAGAAGCGATGTGAGAATGTATTTTCTACGATTATTTGCATGCACCCAGTTCAGATTTCCCTTCACTTTCGATAAAGTGTATGCACGGGAAGTGCAATGTAGTGAAAAACTTCTTTACAGCCTCGATCATCTTATACAAAAATGAATTAAATGGGTGTTTTTTTCTCCAGGTAGTTTATTTAATTGAGTGAAAAAAATACAAAAAAAATTATTTACCTTTTTTACTTCAGCAAATAAAACGGAAGACGTTTGGTAAGTCTAATTACACTTTTTTTTATGAAATGGGAATGATATTTTTTCTGGGGTTTTATTAATGACACTAATAATAAGAAAGTGTGATAAAAAATCATAATATTTATGGCATTCTTGTTATGGTGTAGCAGAAGCAGAAACGTTTTAAAAAATTCATGGGGTCGGCGAATTAAAATTTTTTGAATGCGGAGTAGCTCATACCCGTTTGCTTTAACCAAGCCGAGCGAGGCCAGGGCAGACTAAAAAGTTGATTGTGATTGTGAGTTAGCCGTGCCGGGTGCCTGTCAGGCTGACTCTGTTGTTTCCTGTGTTGAAAGAAGCACGGCATGATGCCAATACCGTGCTTTATAACCCCTTCCCCTGCCCTCCCCCGGTTTATCCAATCCACCTTTATGCTTTTAATACTATGTCCGATTTCTTTTTTTACATTTCGGAATGAAACAATGACGAATGCATTTTCATTTTCATTCCGAATCGTGATCGTGGTGTGATGTAAAGTGAAGTGATGAGGGAACAAAAAAGCCATCTGTTTTTATTCTGCCACAGAATTATACTTCAAAATGGCTTATAGTTTCGTTTTATTTGAAATTTTCTAGAAAAAAAATGAAATTAACGCTGGATAATGCATAAATCAGCAAGAGCTTTTTATCTATTTCCGTTACTGCTACTTCTTTCCTATTTAAAAATATTAGGATAATGATTATTATCAAATGAGGAATAATATGGAACCCAGGCTGGAGTCAAGGCCGAAAATCTAATTTACACTTTTTGACAGTCCTAATTAATATTGATGGGGGAAAAATAGTGTCTCGTGCCGAGTTCATTTTTGAACGTGCTCTTTGTTTTACTACACATCAAACAAAAAATGAACAACTTTCGGGTTTATTTTAATACTGCTGTTATTAAAGAACAATACATTGTCGGCCAATAAAAATAAAATGATTACGAATTTCTAACAACATTTATGTTTACGCACAGCATGAGGAAATGCAAGAAACAGTACAGTATTTTTGACTTCCACAATCGTCACTTCCATTTTTAGTTGAATTTTGATATTTTGGATGAGTCTGAGATACTCCTTCAAGTTACTCTCCGAATAAGTATAAACACATATGATTTAATAGATCGTACAAGAAGAGTTAGTGAATATTATAGAAACGAAATATTTCAGTTCTGTTAATTCTAGAAAATCTTGAATTAAATATACTATTATTTAGTTTTATTGCCAGTTGCGATGGAAGAACAAGTAATCGACTAATATGCTTACGCACTTGTTCGAGTGCTCCATCTAAATCAAATGCAAGTGTACCGAATGTTATGAATTACCCGTCTACTGTGACCTAGATTGGATTAGGTTACACAACCCGAAGGATTGTGAAAATTAAGCATTAAGCCTGGCAGTACAAGTTTCCTGCTGGATGAGCGAATACATAATCTATACCTCATTCATGAGATAAAGTTTTCCCGACTCTAAATTAGGCACAGATATATAATTTTCATCCTCTCGGGTTGCTCGGGTTAAGGATAAAAATTAGTTTCCACTTTGAATGCTTTTTAATGTCCCAGTAATTTATAAAATTCGTTACTTTTTCATGGTTCGCTTGTGTAATTTTTGCGCACATGAGCGACTCCTGAAGAAGGATTCTGCTGATTCATTATTTATTCCCATTAGATAAAATGCATGAAACCCGTAAGCAGCTTTTGGGAAAAGGGTCTCTTTTCTCCGTACCTTTTTTTATTACTCGAGGTTGTCCTTGTCCTACCCCAGTCCTATGCCATTTGATGAAAAGACAATTAAAGTACATTACATCCAAAAAACTAGTCTGATTTGACCATGCGTAAATTTTGTGCGAATGATGTTCCTTTAACACTTTTACCAAACCATATGGATGGAATTAAATATACGATGCGATAGGATGACTGGCAGAATCATAGTGGGAAATAAAAAATACATTTTTTTGTTTTCCCTATCCACATCAATACAAGACAAAACACAACGAATCAATGTGATCTGGTCTGGTTAGATAAGGCATTTCAGGCTGACTGAAGGTGATGATGGTTGGTAATAATAATGAGGAGGTGTTAGGTTAGTTTTAGTATAGTTGAGGACGCAATTAGCGAGCGAAAAATCTTTTTTTCAGTGTCATTCTCTGAAGGGCCCACTCTGTCATTTCCGCGTGGATGGATGGATTGACCGGGTACAATATTGTGTAACGAGAAACGAAGGGGAGCTACTCATTCATTCATGCGTGCATTAACACTTTCCGAAAAGTTAGCACCTCAACTAACCCAAACCAAACCCAACCTAGTATAGTCCTCTTCAATTCAACGAATGAATAATGCATCCAATCCAATCCACATTTTAGGGTTTCATGGTATGTCATTCAATCATCATCACGGCATAAATATTATTGTTGCACCACTCACCAACTTCTCTAAAATGAAACAAAACAAAAAAAATGCTTTTTGCCATGGTACAGCACGGCTGCTCCTACTATATCCAGTTGAGTCGAGTCACACCGGTTCCGTTTTTACAAGTGCTCTTCTATTTTTGCTCCCCTTATTTATTGTGTCACATAGTTTAAGGGACATCATTTCCTTCCAAATGGAATGGCCCGGCTGCGATTATGAGGTTGTGACTCAATACTGGACACAACGAACAATCCATTAAAAAGTGTGAGTAATGCTGACTCA